>CAWUFW010024037.1:0-66396 GCA_963921515.1 Calotriton arnoldi | reverse complement strand
AATGACCGGTTACTTACCGGTAATATTCATTACTCCGAGTCGTAGCCCTCCCCGTCCCAGTCCTAACTAAATGAGCATAGCTCCTCCCACCAGAAACTCCCAAGCAACTAAAAACCCATCCCTTCCCTCCAGGCCACACCCACACCCTGAGGCATATAATCAAGTGACCCGCCTATCCACATCCTGTACCACCAAGCACAAGAAGCCGAACAGGGAGGGAGGGATGGGAACCTGGACTGGGACGGGGAGGGCTAGGACTCGGAGTAATGAATATTACCGGTAAGTAACCGGTCATTACCTCCTCGTCAGCCCTCCCCGTCCCGGTCCTAACTAAATGAGCAGATACCAAAGCAAGAATCGGCTTCACTCAATAGCAAAAACAGACTTTAGCAGCACAAGCAGAAAGTCACACAAACGGAGCAGAATGCAACACCGCGTCCCCAAACCCAGGAGATACAGTCCCACTGAACACCCAACGAGCATGGGACAAAAAAGTGCGAGGAGAACACCAAGCAGCAACCCCACAGAACTCGGCCATGGAAGCCCCCCGGAAGCAAGCCCAGGACGCAGCCACCCCTCGAGTCGTTCACCCATGAACCGACCCAGGCGCCAACACACCACAAGCCGCATATGCAGGCCCCACAGCCAACGCAGCCACCGACAGAGAGGAGACCCAGAAGGCAGTAGACCACGGCCAGCCAGCCCAAGGTCACAAAAAAGGAAACCACCCCACAAAAAGGCACAGCACGAAGGAAGCACACCTCCAGAGCCCGCCCAACGGCCAAACAGGGCAGCCGCACCAGAACCCCAGAAAGAGGATCTGGACAGAAAAACAGGTAAAACCAGATCCCCCAAGCAGAAAAACAAGGAAGGAATCCTGGGAACAAAGGAAGGATCAGGCCACAGAACAACCCGAACAGGGAAAAAACGCAAAAAGGGCTCAGAGCAAAGCAAGGAGCCCAACTCCCCCAAACCATCGAGCCAAGGCAAAAGCGACAAGTAAAGCACCTTGAACGACAAAACCGCAAAGACACCTCAGGTAGAGGCCCAAAAGGAGCCAAGGAACGAAAGACCGGTCACCGGAGGAAACAACCCCACAACAACCGGGACACCAAGGGACCAGAAACTAAACCCAATGTCCGGCCTAGGACTTGAGAGCTGGAGGGCGCCCAGACTGCCGAACAAACTCGGCCACAGAAGGAGAACACCCCAAAGCCACCAGGTTCAGCCCCACAACAGCCACCCCGCCAGCTGCAGGCGGACCAGACACCCCCAAGACAGAGGGGGAAATGACAGGGGACAAGGGCCCGCCGGCAACCGCCAGCAAGGCCCCACCGCCAACCTCAACCACAGAGGGAACCAAGGCCACCAGGACCAATCCGGAGCCACCAGGACAAACGAGGCCCGACCCAGTCTGACCTGCAGCAGGACCCGCGGAATCAGAGCAATCAGGGGAAAAGCATATAGCAGCCCCCCGCCCCGCCACTTGAGAGGAGGTGCTTACAGGGATCCAAGGCCGTAGGCCCGGAAGGACAGGGCAACCACCCGCCAGACAGCGTCTGACCGAACCAGAGAACCAACACAATCCAAAGGCAAACCCCGGAGACGCAAACAGGATCACGTCCGGGACTCCAAACCAGGCCAGCAGGCCACCAAACACCACCTGCGTCCGGCACAACTCGGACAGGGAGGGAAACACCCCGTTCAGGCGAGCCGCCAACGAGATCAAAACCCCCGGCAGATGCAAAGCCCTCAAGGACAACAAGCAGGAGACCGCCCACCGGGAGAACAGCAGAGCCAACAAGGCGAGGGAAGCCATCTACGCACTCCAACAGTGGATGAAACAACACACCACCACCGTGCAGTCCGACCGCACCATCACGATCCACCGGAGGAACCAAGGCAGAAATTGAGTCAACAATTCGAAGACATTCCCGCCTCCAGCACAGAGCACAGCCCCCGCACCGACACCAGAGCCAACACCGTCCCCCAACCCAGGTCGCTGGTAACGGCCATCAGGACCAACCGCTCCCGGGACATAAAGGGCGAGCCCAGTAAGAGGCCATGAACCACCAGCCACTAGGACAACCCCAGGCCAATGGTCACCTCCCCCCCCCCCCTGGAATCAACAGCTCGCAATCCAGACGCCGGATCCCAAAGACCCAGGACATGAGGCACCAGGGGGAACAAGAGCAAACGGGCCCAAGGACAATCACCACAGTAGTAGACAACAGTCCCAACACGCAGCCGCCGGCGAGCAGTGGAAGACTGAGCCCCCAACAACCACCTCAGTTCGCGCAACAGAGCCAGTCCGCGGGGCGCCCCAAGAGCCCCGGAGCAAGCAAAAAACCCACCAAGGGCGCCACCACTGCAGAAAACACCCTAGGAGAAGCAGACAGCCCAAAAGGCAATACCTAGAACCGGTAAAGAACCACTCCCTCACTGAAACGTAGGAACCTCTGTGAAGTCGTATGTACCTGCACATGAAAGCAGGCGACCCGGAGAACCAGAGAAGCCAGGAAACCTCCCACCAACATGAAGGGAAGAAACAACTGAAGCGACACCATAATGAGGGACCGATGAGGGAGACACAAGGTCACAGCCTTCAGAACCAGGACAGGACGGTAGTCCCCATATGGCTTCAAGATCAGAAACAGGAGTGAGCAAACACCCCCCCCCCGACCCAGCCGACACACAGGAACATCACAGCCCCTCTTGGAAACTAAGTCCTGAACACTGTCCAACAGAGCCCGAGACGTCGTCAGAGAGCAGGGAACAAGGGTAGCACAGAACACATCCACCGGAGGAACACCAAACACGATCCAGTAGCTCAGCCGGACCACCTGCAGGACCCACTGGCACCCCCAAAGAACTCCTCACATAGACACCACGAGGAGGGACCAGAAGAAGAGGAAGCACCCCGTTTTACCCCGGGACTTGTGGAAGGAAGGGACACCCCGGCCACATACCATAGCATGGGCCGCCAACGTAGATTGAAACGCCAGCCAAAAAGGCTGCCGAAAATCCGCAAACCTCCCCACGTGAGAAGAGCGGACCTGAGCCAACAACATCCGCCCTCCGTCGATTTTCCAATTAAGGCCTCTAATGATGCCCCAAAAAGTTGAAAGCCCGCAAAGGGAAGCCACACCATGGCAGCCCACCGAGCAGCATCGCCGTCCAAGGCAGAAGCCACAACTGCCCCAGAGCAGCCAGAGAGGCCCCAGCCGCTGCACCAAGGGACCGAAGGACAAATCCGCCCGGAAACGCAACCGCAGTTCCAACACAGACAAAGAGACAGAGGGATCCACATCCCGCAAGAGCCGCTCAGAAATACCCTGACAGACATCCAGAAGCAACTGAACCAGATAGCTGGCGTAAGCTGCAGACCAAACTGCAAGACCAGAGGCAGCAAAGGATCGCTCCATGGACCCTTCAACACTTTGGAGCACAGAATAAGAAGGACCGCCTCCATGGACACCAACAGGCTCCGAGACGCCACACAAGCCAGCAGGGATTTTACCCCGGGAACATCACCATAGCCGGGAATACCTCAGCGAACCCCAGGAAAGGATACCACTCTGCCAGAAACCGGGGAAAGGCCAGTTGTGCAACAACCTTCCCCACCCCCATTAGCACATGTCTCACAGAGCAATGAAAAGGGAGGCATTCAGGCCCCAACAACAGGAAATAGGTGAAAAAAGTCTACCGACTTTCCACCCACCAAGGGACCAGGGAACTCAAACTGCCCTGAACACGTAGCAGAACACTGTGAAGGTCAGCCATCTGAGACAAACCGACCCTTCCACCACTTCATCCGAAACCAAGTCCGGATATATGTCAGCAGAGGCCTCTGCACCACCACCAGGGAAGGAGCAGCGGAAGACCCAGCGAACAGCACCTCCACCACCCAGCGGAGCCCACACACATCCGAACCTGTTCCATGATGTGAACAGGAGAACAGAGATGCAAGAAGAAAGGGCCAACCAGGGACCGCCACCCGGACCCACTGCCACAGCAACCAGCGCACATCCAGGGAAGTGCCCCTACACACAACTGAGAACCACGGCCCATAATAAAAGGGAGTCCCCAACCAGGGAACACCAGTCGCTAACCCACACGGGGAAAGCGCGACCAAAGGACACAAACCAGCACACAGCAGGGAAAAACGTTATTGCATTTCGGAATAGCGGTACAGAGCAATATGCTGCGAGAATCCATCAGGCTGCAGTGAAGGGCATCAGAACGTAGACGCAGAGCCCATCCAGTCTCCGAAATTCCCAGCCAAGAGAGACCGAGCCGCACCGGTACGGGAAACGGAAACCTCCAGCGGCCAATGAGAGGGCTGAATCGCCGTCACAGAACCGTGGGTGTCCACGAGGCGCAAACCGCCTCAATCAAACCAACACTGTGACTTGAGTTTCGCCTGGTTATCAGAGAACATCGTGATAAACACTATTACCACGGGAGGTTTGAAAATGACGCAGATAACTTTGCACCAGCAGTGCTCCTACCGCAGATTCCAAGAATCAAGCAGAGACAAGAGCCAAAAAAAGGCGGAACACGGGTTCGAAACGAGACGAGCACCGAGCCCCCCGTAACAGACCTCCGAGGAGGAGCCAATCTGCCACGCCCCCGGCGCGCACAGAAAAGCCAGCCGCGCCCAACACACCTCCCCCCCCTCCCCGGGTGTTCCCGCTAGAGCAGGGAACGAACCCGGAAGAGGGGAAGCCGCAGCAGGGAGCCACTACCCCAACCAGGCAGTCCGGACCCCGTAACCCCACGGTCCCGCTAAAGCAGGGACTCCACCGTACATGTAAAAGACAGGCACGTAGGGGATTAAAAAACGGCCGCCGAGCAGACCGTTTCATACTTACCCTAAAGGAGGTACCGTTCCAGCACCCCCCACGTAGTCTGCCCGGAAGTAATCCGCAGAAAAAACAAACAGGATGTGGATAGGCGGGTCACTTGATTATATGCCTCAGGGTGTGGGTGTGGCCTGGAGGGAAGGGATGGGTTTTTAGTTGCTTGGGAGTTTCTGGTGGGAGGAGCTATGCTCATTTAGTTAGGACTGGGACGGGGAGGGCTGACGAGGAGGTAATGCAGGTGGCATGGAGGGAGGGGTAGTCTCGAAGCGGAGGGAGTAGCCCCTTTGGACTATCTGCAAAACATAACCTGTCCGACGTGATGTTGTGCCAGTGGGGGAGGTGATGGCGGATCCTGCCGCCCACTGGCAATTGGTGGCCCTGAAAGGTCGGACTAGGAAGGTTTGGAGGCTGCTGCAGAGGGGGCACTGGTGGACTGGCCTGCCCGCTGGCCCCCAGACCCATGGCGGTGGGTCCCACGTCCCCGGCCCAGCAGAGGCTGGACAGCCTGTGCGGGCCTGTGGCTCTGGGCAGAACGTGGTGGGGCACCCTTTCCATAGCCACGAAAGGGGCGAAAGGCAGACTGCGCGGGCGAGAGGTGGTAGCGAGGCCCAAGGATCTGGCCATAGCCCTAGAGTCCTTGAAGCGCTCAAGCGCATTGTCCGCCTTGTCGCCAAACAAGTGATGGCCATCAAAGGGCATGTCCAAAAGAGTCGATTGGACATCGCCCGAGAAGCCAGTGGACCTCAGTCAGGCGTAGCGTCTCAGGGTTACCGACATTGAAATCGTCCTGCCTAGTGAGTCGGCAGTGTCCAGCCCACATCGAAGGGCGAACTTTGCTGCATCCCTCCCTTCAGCGACCGCATGGGAGAGTACGGCCCGGGCCTCCTTCAGGCACTATGGCAGCACCTGCGCAACCGTGTCCCACACACAGTGGGTGTAATGGCCCAAAAGGCATGCAGTGTTCACCGACCGCAGTCCTAAGCTTGCGGAAGAAAACATCTTCTTCCCAAGATGATCCAGCTTCTTGGATTCCCTCTCTGGGGGAGCAGTAGGGAAAGCGCCTTCGGATGTTGAGGCTTGGACCACCAAGCTCTCAGAGGGAGGGTGTTGGGAGAGGAAAATGGGGTCGCCCGGGGCCGGGCAGTGAGGTTGGGCAATCATCCTATCCACAGGAGCCCCTGTGCTGGGCTTGGGCCAGGTGACCAGAAGGATGTCTGTGAGGGCCTCATTGAACGGCAGCAGGGGCTCCGAAGAGGCTGCTGCTGGTTGAAGCACCTCAGTCAGGAGGTTAGTCCTGACTGCCACCGTAGGTAGCTCAAGGCCCAAGGCCTCAGCTGCCCTACGCAACCCCACAGCGTAGGAGGCTCCCTCCTCCGTAGCCACGGTAGGGGGAGAAAGCATACCAAGGTCTGGGGATGTATCCAGATCACTGGCCTCACCCAGTTCCTCTCTCCAGTCCGGCTCTTCCAGCTGGTCTGCTAGAGGGTCAATAGACCCCTCCCAGTCCTCCTCACCCTCCTCTGGCTGCCCCTCAGGGCGATAAGGAACGCCAGGATAGAACAGAGGTACAAAAGTACCGGTTGGCGCTGGTACTGGCGTCGGTCCGGCTCCGTGTCCATGTCGAGGGGGAGGCCGTGGTCGACGCCGGCTGGGGACACAACCAGCGTCGGAGGGGGCGGAGGTGTCGTCAATGGATCAGGCGCCGGAGGAGGTGTCGTAAGGTTGACCGGCGCCGATCCGGATCCAGGCCTGGGTCCCTGGGGCCCTGCGGTGCCGGAGCCGAAGCCGCCGGCGTCAAAGGCCTAGAACCCCAAGCCGAGTCTGCGTGGCCCGAAGGCACGCCAGTGGAGTCGGGCTGCCCAATGATGGAGTGGAGGGCTTCGTAAAAGCTACGAAGTTAGGCAGGGGTCGCCCCAGGTCTCGGGAAGGAAGGGAAGCCCGGAGCCGACCCAACAGGCTCCGTGGGCGGAGCCGGACGACTACCTTCTGCATCCCGCGTCGCGTCGGCCGACGGATGGGGAGAAGGCGAAGAGCGACGGTGCTTCTTTGCCTTCTTCTTGTGCTTTGACTTACACGAAGACTTTGAAGAGGAGTGATGGTGGTGACTCCGCGACCGGTCCCGTGACCTCCCTCTCGACCGGGAACTCGAGCGGCGTGGAGCCGACAGCCGGGCCTCGAGAAGCTTTCTGGACCGCTCCCCCAAAGACTTCGGGTTTATGGCCCGGCAGTCGGAGCTCGACTTCGGGTCGTGGTCGCGCTCTAGCGCCAGAGGCACATGAGATGTGGGTCCGTGACTGACATCAACTTGTGACAGGAGTCACAAGGTTTGAAGCCGGTCCGTCGATGTGAAATCCCTTGAACCAGGAGTCGAACGACTCGAAAAAAGAAGTCGACAAAAAGTCGAAAAAACTCTAGTCAAAAAAGACTGAGGGTACCGATCACTCCGGATCTGCGCTGGCTGGCCCGGAAAAAGAAAGAACTGACGTCAGCGCGCAGGGGCGGCGTCTAAGTAGATACCGCGACGTCATCCCGGCGATCACGACGCCAACGACGAACACAGAGTCGACCGACCCCACCTACCGACGCGCAGGGGTACTGCTGAAGAAAAATTATCCAGATCCAGTCTGACGCCAGGGGGTAATTCTAAGGTAAGGAATCCATAACTAATAGTCTCTTTCAGATCACTTTTTTTATTGTTGCTATGTGGCCTAACCATGACAGCAAGGGTTTACGCAATTTTGCAAGACCTTTCTTAATGAAGGCCATCAGAATTGGGAAGTTGGCATCATACATCTCAGCCATCGTGGCTGCTAGCTGCATCCTGGATATTTTTTAATCCATTGAAAAGGCAGGTGTTGCTTTAAACATACAAGGTCCCTCCAGGTTATACCTATCCTGTAGTCTTCTGTTTTTTGGCTATTAATCTTGAACGCCACTACTGCAGTGAATGTCCTCAGTTTCCGGCTCTGATAGGGAAATTAGAACATCATCCACAAAGTCAATTTAAATTCGTTGGGGCCTAGTTTCCCTCCTGAGAAGGCTGTAGCCCCACAGGAGATGTTTGCCAGCAGATCCAGATACAAAGCAAAAAGTAAAGGGGACAGGGGTTAGCCCTGTCTGGCTGCCTGTTGAACACCTACGTTCCCTGAATCTTTCCCAATTAATCCAGGCATATGGTGCCACATATCCCAGTAGGATTATGTTAAGGAAACTTGGGTCCAGGCTGTGGGCTAGAAATTTGTTCCTCAAGAATCACCAATCTACTCTGTTGAATGCTTTCTCAGCATCGAGAGATAGGAAGAGAGTGCTTCTTCATTACTTGTTCACAAAATCAATCAGTTAGATATCTTTCTTTGTGTTCTCGCTTACTTAGGATTTTAGGATTCAGCCTGCTTGGTCCGGGTGGATCAACTAAGACACTGTATCATTAAAGCATAAGGGGAGGATTTTCATAAACATTTTAGCATCCACATTTAACAGACGGGCCAGTATAAGCTCTTCTGGGTATTTACCCTGCTTCAGTATGACCATGAACCTCACTTTTCTCATTAAAGGGGTTACCTCCGCTT
Source organism: Calotriton arnoldi (assembly GCA_963921515.1). Classification (NCBI taxonomy): domain Eukaryota; kingdom Metazoa; phylum Chordata; class Amphibia; order Caudata; family Salamandridae; genus Calotriton; species Calotriton arnoldi. The sequence goes on along the minus strand of CAWUFW010024037.1, from coordinate 57,962 downwards.
TCTGCAAATGAGTCAAATAGTTTGACCAGAATCCCTGTCGGTTTCGGCCAAAACTATTTCTATAACAAAGACCCAAAGCCATCATGGCCTGGAGCTACATGAGTTTGGAGCTACTTTATCACTTTTATGCCCGCCTCATTCGTGATTGCGGCTTAAGTCTTAAGGTTCTCCAATGAATGTAGCTTAAGGTATTTTCTCATCAGGATCTTCGCACAATACAGTCTCTGGTGGTAACGTTGGCATAGCTCAAGTTTGTCTGGCTTTTGGTGATAGCTAAGGCCATCCTCACCTTTAATGGTCAGTGTATGGCCCAGTCTGCTGCTTTCTGAGTCTGGCTGCCAGTTAACAACCCACCTTGTTGCCTCCGTCACAGAACTCCTGTTTAACCTTTGCCAGGGAGTACTCTGTTTTGTTCGATTCTAGGATACATAATTTAATCCTTACCACACTTGGTGTTCCTCCTATTGATCTCTAATCTTTTTTTACAAATGAGCAGATTCTGTGATGCATTGCAACCTAATTACTGCTTTAAGGGAGTCCCCATACTACTGAAAGTTTGCCATCTCCCGTATCATGAAACTGGGGAAGAAAAAGTTACTTACCTTCAGTAACGCTCTTTCTGGTGGATACTCTATCTAATTGCAGATTCCTCACCTTTGAATATCCCAGGTGTCAGACTAAGTCTGGAAACTTTCAATAGCTCTCAATGCTGGTAGTGGGTACTGGCTGCACTTCGGCACCGGAAGTGGTGTTCTCATGACAACACTGGAGCAATAAAGCGCCCCTGTCAGCACACTGACAGGAGTTTCCCATCGATTTTTAGGTCTAGCTTCGATCGACCTGTTATCTCTGTTCTGTAGGGTTTGGCGCACCCACCAGTTGCCATTGGCAGTTATCGGGGTCATTTACAAATTCTGGCTTGTTATTGGTGCATTTGCTTAAATGTCCCTCCTTTGTGGGCTTAGCTGCCTCGCTGGCGATTTCACTAAGAGATTGTTTTGTTTGGCCATCAAACTGTACAGCGTGTGATGGCCTCTCCTCTCTACTCCCTCCCGTCTGATTTATTTTTTTAAATAGTCTTTCTAAACCTGAGGCCGTGTGAAAAGCTGTTTCCATGTCACCACATTGCGTCTGCTGCAGGCTTTCACCAAGGTCGCTTATCTAATCCTACGCTGTCACGGAGGTCATCGAGTCAAAACACACGCCTGAATGGCAGGTTAACACACGTAGGATTCGTACAGGAACAAAGAATAAACACGATAAGGAGAGCACAGCGCTGGCGGCACCTTTGTGTTCGTGCTACCGTCCTTTCACTTTCTTATAAGAGAACGCGTGGCAGTCACAATATACAATCAACGCACCAACAGGAGTCTGACAGCGGGGAGCGTGAGCTCCAGCGCCCCTGCCCACATATATATCAACATAAATAGGGAGGTCTATTCCGGGCGCCATCATTTTTCCTCTTTTTGCCAATGCTAAACAACATTAGCGAAGGCAATATGTCTGCATTGGCAAAGACAGAATGTGCCAGTACTTGTAGTTTTTTTTGGGGGGGGGGGAGGGTGCAGGATTATTTTCTTACGAGGCGGGCTTACCTCGAGACTGACAAGGGGCCTGAAATGAGTAAGATTGGCGAGTAAGGAGGTATGTGTGTGGGCGTTGTTCAACTTTGCATTGCTCTGGTCCTTGGTTCACATCTTATGTCGGTTTTAGGAGTTGATTCTTAATTTACGCCTGTCCCGGGTGCACTTTCCAAACTCCACCTGTATTTACATGTGCATGCTTGGCACATGCACAGTTGCTAAGGGAGTTCTATAAACAATGACTGTCCGGGCCATGTTCTTAACATATATTAGTGTAACAAATATCTGGTTGAATTGCCTCAGCTTCTGATGCCATAGGTGTCTGTTGTGTTCCCCACCCCCCTTCTAAGTTCCACGTTCCTAGTGGCCCCGTCCCCTTCGTTTGTCCATCTGTAGGTGTGCAGAAGCTGTGCTGGGACAGTACGAGCGGCAGTGACCCTGTCTCCCCCGTGCGGCGGAGCCGGGCCCATTGGGATCTGATGGGTGTCATGAAGACCTGTAATTGGCTCTCCCGGGGGCCTGCTTGTTTGCCAAAAAGCTTTCTTGGCAGGGGTGCGCAGGAAGCCATTGCGCAATGCCTGCCGGGTGAGCAGCGAGCACCGCTCAAGACTTCCTAAAGTAATGAAAACACAATCCGAAGAGGAACCGCGACTTAAACCTCATTGTCAGTGAAATTGCTCTCCCACCCTCGCAGCTCCACCATTAAGTGAGGCCTGCCCCTGCCTCTGCACTCTCGAGTGTTGGTGATCGAGGCCCTCCTCCACCCGCAGGTTTCCCTGCGCCTCATCGCTGGTGGTCCAGTGGACCTCTGTCTCCTTCCTCTCACTCTGCTCTTTCACTCGTTTTCACTCGTTTTTCTACCCTTTTTATCTTTCACCTTTCTGCACTTTTCTGCATCTCTGCTCTTTTGTGCCTTATTTCTGCTCATTTTCCCTTCCTCTCGCTCTGCTCTTTCACTCATTTTTCTACACTCTTTTATCTTTCACCTTTCTGCACTTTTCTGCATCTCTGCTCTTTTGTGCCTTATTTCTGCTTATTTTCCCTTTTTCTTTATCCCTTATTTCCTCCCTTTACCTTTCCCCGCCGCTGCTGCCCCCGTGGCCCCTCCCCCCCCCAGCACGACCGGCCCAATCCAGCTCCTCTCCCCGCTCCCGCCTCCCAGCTGTCCAGCCCTCCCCGACCCCTACTTAATGGCGGCCGCTGCGGTGAGAGGCGAGCAAGACCACTGACTCATTGTCAGTGAAATTGCTCTCCCACCCTCGCAGCTCCACCATTAAGTGAGGCCTGCCCCTGCCCCTGCACTCTCGAGTGTTGGTGATCGAGGCCCTCCTCCACCCGCAGGTTTCCCTGCGCCTCATCCCTGGTGGTCCAGTGGACCTCTGTCTCCTTCCTCTCACTTTGCTCTTTCACTCGTTTTCACTCGTTTTTCTACGCTCTTTTATCTTTCACCTTTCTGCACTTTTCTGCATCTCTGCTCTTTTGTGCCTTATTTCTGCTCATTTTCCCTTCCTCTCGCTCTGCTCTTTCACTCGTTTTCCTACCCTGTTTTATCTTTCACCTTTCTGCACTTTTCTGCATCTCTACTCTTTTGTGCCTTATTTCTGCTTATTTTCCCTTTTTTCTTTATCCCTTATTTCCTCCCTTTACCTGTCCCCGCCGCTGCTGCCCCCGCGGCCCCTCTCCCCAGCGCGACCGGCCCAATCCAGCTCCCCTCCCGCCTCCCAGCTGTCCAGCCCTCCCTGACCCCTACTTAATGGCAGCCACTGGCAGCAGGTGTGACGCTGGTGCGCCGAAGGCGCGTCAAGGGCAAGCCCGTCTGTGCCTGTCCGCGACCCGACCGCAACCAGCGCCAGGAACCCTGGACCTCCGCCCCGCCAACGCTACGACCCAGCAGCACTCCACGCACTCAACCCAGGCCGCAACAACAACTGCAAGCTAGCATCACCAGCTGACACCCACGGACCCTTCAGCTGTCACCGCTGCCGGCACACCTGCAGCACCGCCAAGAACACGGATCCAGCACAACCCGCCCACAAGAACACAACCGAACCTAAGACCCTGCAATGCATCCCCCTCAACGTCCGATCCCTCCACAAACACGCCACAGAAATCTGGGACCTCCTCGACAGCACCACCCCGGACGTAGCGTTCTTCACCGAAACCTGGACCAACACCACCTCGGGACCGGACATCGCCATCGCCATCCCCCAAGGATACAAGATCTCCAGGAAGGACCGCCCCACCCGCCCAGGAAGAGGAATCGCCATCGTCCACAAATCCAGCCTCCGCCTGAGCACACTCCCCGACGAGCCCACAGAACTGATGGAACACCTTCACTTCAAGATACTGGCCAGCCCCACCGCCACCCTCCGAGGAACCCTCATCTACCGACCCCCTGGACCCCGTGGACTCTTCGCCAACTCCATCACAGACATTATCTCCCCGCAGGCCATTGCATCCACCAACTACACCCTGCTGGGAGACCTCAACTTCCACCTCGACAACCAACTGGACCCCACCACCACATCCCTCCTGGACAACCTCCACAACATTGGACTCCACCAGATTGTGACCGAGCCCACGCACTCAGCAGGACACACCCTCGACCCCCTCTTCACTACAGGAAACTCCATCACCTTCAGCCACACCACCGAACTCCCATGGACCGACCATCGTTGCGTCCACTTCACCTTCAGAACACCCACCATCCACAGACACCAGCACCTGCTTTCACAAAGAAACTGGACCAAAATCACTGACGACCAGCTCACCTCCTCACTCAACAACTCCACCCCAACCATTGCGGAAAACGACGAGCCCGAACCCTGCATAGATGGATCTCGGACAGCACCAACACCATAACCCCCCTCAACAAAAACAACAATACCCGCGCCAAGAAAGCCAGATGGTTTACCACCGAACTTCGAGAGTCCAGACGCACATGCCGCCACCTCGAAAAGGCCTGGAGGAACACCAAATCCACAGAAGCCCACAACAACTTCAGAGCCGCCACCAAAGCCCACCATCAACTCATCAGAGAAATGAGGAAAAAAGCGATTGAAGACACAATCTCCACCCACGCGCACAACAGCAAGGAACTCTTCAGCATCATCAAGGAGTTCGCCCAACCCACCAGCGAGTCTACCGACATCCCTCCCTCACAAGACCTCTGCGACAAACTCAGCACCTTTTTCCTCCACAAAATCAAGAGCATTTACGACAACTTCGACAAAGACAACCAACACACTGAACCCTCACCAACCACCCCCGACACCCGGAAACCAGCGATTGACGACTGGACAGCCCTCACAACCGAAGACACACTGAAGACAATGAAGTCAATCCACTCAGGGGCCCCCACGGACCCCTGTCCCCGCCACATCTTCAACAGAGCCGCCGACACCATCGCACCAATGCTCCGCCACACCATCAACCGTTCCCTGGCGACCGCCTCGTTCCCCGACGACTGGAAACACGCCGAGGTCAACCCCCTCCTAAAGAAACCCTCAGCGGACCCTACCGACCTCAAAAACTACAGACCCATCTCCCAGCTCCCGTTCCCAGCGAAAGTCATCGAGAAAGCCATCAACAGCCAACTCGCCACATTCATTGAAGAACACAACATCCTCAACTCCTCCCAATCCGGCTTCAGAAAAAACCACAGTACGGAAACCACCCTCCTCGCCGCATCAGACGACATCCGCACCCTACTGGACAAAGGAGAAACAGTAGCCCTCATCCTCCTCGACCCATCAGCGGCGTTCGACACAGTCTCCCACCGCACCCTAATACGCAGACTCTACGACGCAGGAATCCAGGACAAGGCCCTCGACTGGATCCGCTCCTTCTTCTCCGGCAGGACACAGCGGGTCAGACTCCCCCCTTCCCTCTCGGACCCCACACCTACCACCTGCGGAGTCCCCCAGGGCTCCTCCCTCAGCCCGACGCTCTTCAACATCTACATGGCTCCACTCGCCCCCATCGTCAGAACCTACGGACTCAACATTGTGTCATACGCAGACGACACCCAGCTCATCCTCTCCCTATCCAACGAGCCCAACACCGCCAGACGCAACTTTCGAGAAGGCATGGAAGCCGTCGCCAAATGGATGAAAAACAGCTGCCTACAACTAAACACCAACAAAACAGAAGTACTCATCATGGGCCCAAACCCCGACGCCTGGAGCGACACCTGGTGGCCCCCCGCCCTCGGAAACCCGCCAACCCCCACGGACCACGCACGCAACCTGGGAATCATCCTGGACTCCGAGCACAAAATGGACCGCCAGATCAACTCTGTCTCGTCTTCCTGCTTCCACACCCTCCGCCTCCTTCGTAAGACCTTCAAATGGATCCCCCTCGAACACCGAAAGACCGTCACTCACGCCCTGGTCACCAGCAGACTCGACTACGGCAACGCACTCTACGCCGGAATAAACAAAAACCTCACCGCAAGCTTCAGAACATCCAGAACGCCGCCGCAAGACTGGTCCTCAACCTGCCAAAACACTGCCACATCTCCCAGCACCTGCACACACTCCACTGGCTCCCCATTGAGGCGAGAATCACCTTCAAGATGCTCACACACGCACACAAGGCCCTCCACGGCACCGGACCAGCATACCTGAACAGCCGACTCAAATTCCACGCACCCCAAAGGACCCTACGATCAGCCCAGCTCTCCTACGCCGTGGTCCCCCGCACCAGAAAGACCAGATCGGGAGGCCGCTCCTTCTCCTTCCTCGCGGCCAATGCATGGAACGCCCTTCCGCTCCACCTCAGACAGACAACATCGCTCCCCATCTTCGCAGGAAACCTCAAAACCTGGCTCTTCGACAGACCACCTCCTTGATGGAATGGAACCTGCACCCCCCCCCCCCCCACCCCACCCCATGCGCCTTGAGACCTTTACGGGTGAGTAGTTGCGCTTTAACAAACCCCTGATTGATTGATTGATTGAAACCTCGGCTAATGATATTACAGGTGATGATGCCTCGGAGCAAGCTAGCAGGAGGTGGGCGAGGACTTTGCTAGCGTTGTAGTAGTGGCAAATGAACGATTTCTCAAAGCCATGGCTTCTGGGCGCTGTCACTGCAATTTTAAATTAGCTTGTCTTTTTACAGTTTCATCCTTTTTTTGGAGAAGGGGTTTGGCTCTTTTCCCACTCCAAATATTACGGCTTGGGCGGCAGCATTTACAGCACTGGCACCAGCAGTACAAGAAACAGAAAAACACATCCCCCACAGCGTAGATTTCTGCAGTGTCGCACACCAGCAGTGCAAGCTTCCATCATGCGTGCACACAACATACCAAGTATCGTCCTGGAAAGCAGTGTGACACAGATAAGTAACACACTCGTTCACAACAGGTTTGTACGGCACAGGCTGCAGCTGCACAATCTTCCCTCGCTCAGAGAAGGAATACAGGATCACACACGTCCATGACCGACACAACGGGTTCATCACGGCCAGGAGCAGTGCCAGCTTTAATCACTCACAGTACAGAATTATAGCCTGTGGCTTTGAAAACTTTCTGCACACGGACAACAGGATTGGCTGCAGTACAAAACTGCCACTGTTACTTAAAGTAGGCACTCATTTTCTCTGCAAATTCTCCCGGGAAAAGGTTTTCAAACTCTTGACTGTGCTTACACTAAAAGTATTCAAAACCCAGTAACCCTACTACTTAAATGCAAGGCTTTAAGTGAGTCAGGTCCATCTCAGTCTCAAAACCTGGCAGCAATTAAAAACAGTAATTACAAAGTGTCCCTATCGGGCGTTGTAATAATATCCTTAACTCTTCAGAAACAAACACCGATCAGGTGAATAATAACTGTGAAAACTATTAAGGTAATGCAGTACTCCACCCCCAGGCATCAACACAGAACATGCACACCGTAGGCCCGGTGTCTCTGGTGCAGGTGTGCCGCAGCCTGGCGCTCTCAGCATGGCTACAGTCGCCCGATCTGAGGTGGGTTTACTTTAAATTCCAAACTTACTGGATTTGTTTTTATGTTACTTTTTTTAACATGTGCAGTGTTTTTAACAATGCAGTTCTTTCCAGTACACCTTGCCCAGAAAGTTACTGTAGCAGTGACAACGCAGCCACCTCGCATATAGTAAAGTTGTACTGGTTTTGTTGCTAACATGTGCCCATCTTCCACGTTTACATACAATTCCAGAACAGACCCCAGGACACATGCTTGTTTTATAAATACTACCTGTACTTTTAGTATATTCTGTATGGACACGTGCACTTTGAACTTTCCTTCCACCGGTATGACACGAAAAAACCTACAGACACCACCTTCACTAGCATGCCTAGGTACCAAATCCAACAAACACTGCCTACATCCAGCGGCTGTTGGCACAGATGCACCAGTAGACACCACTTACATCTGGCAGCCGAGAGATACTGCACATATCAGCAGCCCTGCTGGCGAAAACACCACCAGCTACACCCCGGCAGCCACCACACACCCCGTAGCCCCTTCTCTAAGATTCCATTGTCAGATTCATCGCACAGCACACTGTAACCACAGACGTCAGTTTGGGGTAAGTATCATGTGTAAGTAACAGCGCATTACTGCAGCGTGTCAGTGTATGGCCTAATCTGTGACTGACACCTCCCCGAGCTCAGTCAGTCTTTCATACCGAAGCCTGACATATGATTGTCTTTTCCACAGCTCTGCCAGCCTGTGCTGCATGGCTAAATACGTATAAGATCCCAAAAGCGAGACCGATTGCATTGCAAATGCTTGTTAAATGGGCCTTCGAGGAGGATGGATGAGAATGACATAGGGTGAATCAGGTGCAGTACAATTTACAGAATTGGGTCCTTATTATATGGTTTACTTTGTAACCACCCACCAAGGAGGAGGAGGGCAGGTCGGTGAGGAATCTGCAGGTAGACAAGAGTATCCACTAGAAAGATTGTTACCGTTTCCAAAAGTAACTTTTCTTCTGATGGATTCTTCTACCTGCAGATTCCTCACCTTTTCAATAGATTCCCCAAGCAGCAACCGACCAGGAGGTGGGCACATGGTTGCATATACTCAAAAAACTCCTGGAGGACTGATCGTGCAAAGTGGCCTTCCTTTCGCACTTCCAAGTCCAAGCAGTAATGCTTTGCAAATACCCAAATTGTCGCCTTGCAGATTTCTGCACTCAGAATGTATCCAGCCAGTGCTATGTTATAAGACTTCGCTCTAGTGGAATGAGCTCTGATGTCCTCCAGTGGGCTTTTATAAGCCACAGCGTAACACATTTTGATGCACAAGATGATCCATCTAGATAATGTCCTCTTGTGGGCTGCCCTGCCTTCCATCTTGCCCAAATAACAGATGAATAGTTGGTTGTCAATTCTAAATTCATTGGCTCTGTTGATGTAGAAACTGGCTGTTCTCTTGGGGTCTAGTATGTAAAGCCTATCTTCTTCCTTTGTAGGATATGTAGGGTGGCAAGAACGCTGGTAGGGCGATGGAATGGCCTAGACCAAAACTCGTAACCACCTTAGGCAGGAAAGCAGCCCTTGTTCTGAAACCAGCTAGTTAGGAAAGAAAGTGGAGATGGGAGGCTGGACACTAAATGTCTGCAACTCCCCCACACTTCTTGCTGACATGACAGCAATAAGAAAAACTTTTTTGAAAGTAAGCAATCGAGGAACATATTAAAACTGAGAACAAGAATATGGTCCCATCGTGGTATTATAAATAGTGATGGGGGAAACTTATTTGTGAGATCTTTCAAAAACCTAAATAGCCACTGACTGTGCCTACTGTGCACCCTTTGTGAGCCAACAAAAGGGCAAATCATAAGATTTCTGATAATGAGGCCTGAAGTGTGTCTACCAAATGGTTCATACACCATTTTACCAACGTACTCCATCTCCCAGAACACATCGTTTTGGTGAAATGTCTCCAGGCACACAGGAGAACATACACTACGGAAGGAGGTAAAGAAAAAGCATTCTGGTTACCCCGTTCAATGTCCAGGCATGAAGGTAGATCCAGAGGTTAGGGTGCAGAACCTGCCCCTGGAGAAGAAGTCTACCCTGGGAGGGAGACAAAGCAGGGGTACAGGGAGAGGTGCATCAGGTCTTCTAGCATTCTAGGCCAGTCTAGGCTATCAGAATGATTTGGGCTCAGTTAAGGTGGATCTTTTTCATGACCTGAGAAATCAATGGTATGGGAGCAAATATGTAGTGAGGCAGAAAGTTCCACTGCAAACAAAACATGTCCCCCGGTCCTCCCTGCAATGGGTACTGGAGGGCATAGAATTTTAGTCAGTGAACTTTCTTGTGAGTGGCAAAGAGATCCACAGACGCGTCCCCTAAAGACTGAAGAGGTGTTGGACTACCTCTGGGTGAAGGCGCCACTTGTGATCAGCAAGATTATGCTGAGATTGTCTGCATGTACATTCTGCCAGATCTCATAGCCCTAATCCGAGGACCGGAGTTGCAGAGCTTCCAAGCAGAGGACGTGCAATCCTAACCCTCCCTGCTCCTGGATGTACCACATCACAGGATGTGGCGCAGCGGCAAGAGGTAACGACTCGGGAGCTGGGGATCCGGGTTAGAGTGTCGGCGTTGGTGCAACATCCTGTGACTCTGGGCAAATCACTTAATCTCCCCCTGCCTGGAAAACCTCACGGGTGATAAGCTGCGCTATATAAATCTACCAAATTTAACTTTAACATGTCTGTGAACTGGGCAGACTGGCTGTGAAGGGAGGGCAGGAAGGCTTTGAAAACCAGCCAGATCGCCCGACTCCAGCAGACTGATGGGCAATCTCTGCTCTTCTGGAGACCAAAGGCCTTTGATCTCCAGTTCCTCCAGGTGAGCTCCCCTCCCTAGAGTGGCGGCATTCACGATGGCTGTTCTCAAGGTGTCTTGAAGCTGGAACGACTTCCCATGAATCAGATTGTCTTCCACACCCCACCACTCCAAATCCACTGCAGTGTTGCTGGAGACAGTGATAGAACTCTGAAAATCCCCTCCATGTTGGAACCAATGTTTGCAGAAACACCACTGGAGAATCCTCATGTGGCAGCATGCATGAGTGATCAACAGAATGCAAGAAGCTAGCAGGCATAAGACCATCAGGACTGGAACTTGCGCTCCATTCTGAAATATCGGAATGATAGCGTGAATGTTCTGACCTCTCTGTGTAGGGGGAAAGGCTTAACTTGATTTTGTGTCCAGTACTGCCCCAATGAACATGATACACTGAAAGGGCACCAGGTGGGACTTGGCCTTGTTGATTGAAAAACCCAGGTCAAACAGCAATATGGCAATGGCTTGAGGTTGATGCAACACCATCTGTGGAGAGCTGGCCTTGAGGAGCAAGTCATTTAAGTAAGGGAATACAGAAATGCCTGATCGTCTGACATAGGCCACGACCACTGCCATCACCTTCGTGAAAACCTGTGGCTCTGAAGTTAGGCCAAATCAAAGGACTGCAAACTGGTAGAGAGTGAATCCTACTGTGAAGCAAAGATACTTCCCACAAGACCACAAAACCTGTACATGAAAAAAAGGCTTCCTGCATGTCGACAGACACCATCCTGTCTTAGGCTCCCAGCATGAGTAACATCTGAGCCAGGGACAGCATTTTGAACAACTTGTTCTTGAGGAATCAGTTCAGAAACCGGATGTCGAGGATCGGACGAAGACCGCAGTCCTTCTTCGGAATCAGGAAATACTGGGAGTAGCACCACTGGCCCTGTTGCTGCTGTGGCACCAACTCCACCATCTCTTTCTGCAGCAGAACGTCTACCTCCTGTTGAAGGATCGGAGGGTGAAGGGTGAAAAGAGAGGAGGGAATAGGTGAATGAGCCTGCTGAAAGGGTAGGGCATGCCCCCTTTCCTCAATTTGTAGCACCCATTGGTCTGAAGTGATGACCTGCCAGGCCTGTGTAAAGAAGGATACCTGTCCTCCAAATGTCACCCTATGTTCCAACAAGAGGGAAGTAGGGCTGATTCCAAGGGGTGGCTGTGGAGGAAGAGATGGTAGCGGAAGGGGATGACCTCTTTCTGTGCCACTGCATTGCTTGTAGAGTGGGTTGGTCTACACTTGTTCCTTGAGAGGTGTGATGATGTCTGCCACAAAAGGAAAAACACCCGGAGAAGCCACAAAACCTTTTGAATTGGGAGGAATCCTACTGCTGCATTTGAAGGCTGAGAGATCTTGCAGTTGCCTTGCTTTCTTTGAACCTCTCAAGAGCAGAGTTGGCCTTGACTCCAAAGAGGCGTGAACACTCAAAGTGGAAGTCCATAAGGGTGGTTTGGAAGTCCTGAGAGAAGCCAGAACCTCTCAGCCATGTGTGCGACGAAGAGAAACAGAAGTTCTCATTGCTCGGGTGACTGAGTCTGCCTCCTCTAGCCCGAACTGAATGACTTGTTTCGCTGCGGTTTGTCTATCCCTTACCAACTCTGATAAGTGGAGTTGAAGGTGGTCCGGCAAATTGGGTAGTATCAACTAGGCCATGTCCCAGAGGGCATGGGTGTAGTGACCCATGGGGTAGGTGGTATTTAAATTTTTTAGGGCCACACTACCTGCTGAAAACAACTTTTGATCCTTTTAACAATGCGGAGCTGCTGGCACTGCAGGTGGCAAAATTGTTTTTTGATTACTGAAGCTGTAGTACCCGCTGTCCTCACCTGGTGGACATCCTAAGCGGTGAAGAAATGGGAGTCTGCCTCATCTGGCTCAAATGAATTTGCCTTAAAGGTTTGTTTTTTTCACAACAAATTTTATTCATTTTGGAAGGTACAGAGTGGGCAGAGCCCTGCAAAGACAGTACATGTATTATATACGAAATATAGTACCTAGTTGTAATATTTGAAAACTGCTTGGCCTGCAGAACACCAGGCCGAAAGTGTAACAAACTACACCGAACACCCCCAAATAATCGTAATTGCGTGTTAATAAAATAAAAAAACCTGTCTGTAAATAGTCCGTTTCGTCAGACTATGAAAGTGGATAGCGACCCACCAATCGTTCAATGGGATCGTGAGAGTCTGGACATGGTAATGCAGGTAAATCAATGCCTCTATATGTAGCCCAGCGGGGCCAAATTTTTCTGTGCTTCTGTAGGCATCCCCTCACTTCAAAGACCACGATTTCAGCCGCCATACACCTGCCCAATGCCTTCTTCCACCCTGCAATGCTAGGTGGGGACGTTGCCTTCCAATTCTGTGCAATATCTCTTTTAGCGAGGGTGAGACCCAGGAACAGAAGGTGCTGCTTGTAGCGGTTCCCCCGATCTCATCTGTGCTATGAAGGAGCAGTAGTCTGGGGTCGAGTGGAATGGTCCAAGCCAGAACCTGGCCTAGACAAGACGTCACCCGAGTCCAGAATGGCTGTATCCCTGAACAACTCCACACAGTATGGAGGAAGGAGCCCGCGTCATTGTTGCAGCGAAGGCAATGGCGGGACTGGATAACACCCATCTTCCATAACCGGGACTGGGTGTAATATACCCGGTGAAACTGAATGAGGCGGTGGCGTGAGGATACCGCAGCATACCGAGGACTAGCTAGGGCCTCTGTCCAGTCATCATCTGTCTGTGACAGCAAATCGGCCTCCCATGCCACCCTGGTCTTATGGATAGTGTTGTGTGTGTGAGTATTTAGCGTCTGGTAAATTTGTTTGATTTTGTGGGCCTTGATGTCCCCCATCAGTAAGCGGCCTTCTAATGGGTGAAACTCAGGAAGTGCCTCCAGATGACGTATGTGGGGGTCTAAGACATGCCGCAGTTGCAAATATCGGTGGAACTGGGATTTATGTAGGTAATACTCGGTTTGTAACTGTTTAAAGGACTTAAGTGTGGTGCCTTGCATGATGTCCCCCAACGTGGAGATTCCAATGAGATCCCACTTGCGGAATCCAACGGATACGGACCGTAGATACGTGCCCTGCCAGAGGGGAGTGGAGCGTGTCAGTCTTCCCACCAGCCCATGGATTTAACTGTGCGTCTCCAAATTTGCATAACGGTCCTACAATCTGGGGGGAATGTGTCTAGGGTCGCTCGGCTATACAAGAGTTGTAGTAAGGGTGTACCTGTCATAGCCATCCGTTCCACTGCGTATGCTGGATCTGACTGAGACCCGTACCACCATTCGTTAATTACCAGAAGGTGAGAGGCAGAATAGTATGCGTAAATGTCTGCCGCCGCAATACCGCCATAGTACGTTGATTGTGTGCATGTATGGAGTGCAACCCGGATCGCCCCTCCCTGCCATAGGAACCTATTCAGAATCGCATTAAGTTGCGTGAACCATGAAGGAGGAATTTTGTATGGGAAAATCTGCAACCGATATAACAGACGTGTTAAAGATACCATCTTAAAGATTGCGGATCGCCCATATAGCGATAGGGGCAGCTGAGACCATACAGTGGTCTCATTACGGACCGCGGAGAGTAGTAGGGCGATATTATGTGTCCCTGAAATCGTAGGACACGGCGATATAAAGACCCCCAGATATTTAAAGCCCCCTGTAACATGGGATAATTGTGAAGCCCAGACCTGACGTCTCTGATCACCGCATATGGGAAAAAGTGTGGATTTGGAGGGGTTAGTGCTCAACCCAGTGGTTTCCCCGAAGATCCAGAGTATCTGAAGGACACGGGGTCCCGAGGACCACGGGTCCGTCATAAAGAATAGGACATCATCGGCGTAGAGCACGATTCTGTCTGAGTATTCCTGCGTCCACTCAAACCCCTGGATCAGAGGGTCCTGATGCACCCACATCGCTAGGGGCTCTATGGCCAGGGCGAAGAGCAGCGGAGACAGGGGGCAGCCCTGTCTCGTGCCTCGACGAATAGAAAAGGGGGCCGACCGGTGTCCCGCTACCCGGACTGATGCTGAGAGATCTGTATAGAGCAGTTGGGTATATGCTACGAACCGTGGACCAAGATTTATGGCGCGAAGGAGTTTGAAGAGGTATGTCCAACTCAAAGAGTCGAACGCCTTATCTATGTCGGCCAGCAGAATCGCTGCTGGGCGATCGAGCCTATGGGCTCCTGCAATTGCGTTATGGACTCGCCTAATGTTATGTCTGGTAGAGCGTTGCAACATGAAGCCAGACTGATCGGGGTGGATGAGGTCTTGGATGCATGATCTAAGGCGGTCTGCAAGGACCTTCCCCAGGAGTTTGGGCTCGAAATTGAGCAGTGAGATAGGACGGTACGAAGCCAGATCCTCAGGGGGACGGCCGGGCTTGAGAAAAACCACAATTTCGGCATGACGCTAGTCTGTGGGTAGGATACGCTGCTCAAGGGCTTCCTGCAGTGCCTCGAGAAAGTGTGGGCCCAGTGTTGTCATGTGTGGCCGCATAAAGTCACTGGGGAATCCGTTTGGTCCCGGCGCTTTGCCAGGGTGAATGCTAGTCAACGCTGCCCTTAATTCATCGACGGTTATGGGGCCATCTAGTGTGTCTCTAACTTGATCGGAGAGCTTACGGGGGGAATATCCGACACTCATCTATAAGGGTCTCCGAGATAAGCTCCAGCTGTTGATAAAGTGTGGCATAGAAAGACGCAAAAGCCTGGACTACCGACTCTGGGGAGGTACAGAGCACACCATCCACGTCCCGCAGGAGGAGTACCTGTACAGGGGCTGTCTTGGCCTGGCATAGCCGATGAAGCATTTTGCTGGACTTATCGCCCCATTGGTATATCCTGTGTTGTGTTGCCAACCAAGCCTCTTTGGCCTCATCCGTGAGGAGTTGGTGGATTTGCTGCTGGGTAAGCAGTAAGTTACGCCGAGATCCTGGGTCCGACCCGGATAGTACTTGCGCCTCTAACTGGCGTTGATGGTCTTCTAGCTCTAGTATCTGAAAGAGACACGTTAGTGACAGATTCCTTACCTTAGAATATCCCCAGGCGTCAGGCTGGATCCGGAAAGTTTTTTGCGTAGCAGTACCCTTGCGCGTCGGTAGGCGGCGTCGTGCGGCTCCGCGTCTGTCGTCGGCGTCGTGATCGCCGGGATGACGTCGCGGGCAGTACTTAGACGCCGCCCCTGCGCGCTGACGTCAGTTCTTCTTTTTCCGCGCCAGCAAGCGCAGATCCGGGAAGAGCAGTGCCCTGGTCATTTTTTTGACCATACTTTTTGGTGAATTTTTCACTGTTTTTTCATCTCTCAAGGTGTCGTAGGGATGCCCGGTTTCAAACGTTGCGGCGCCTGTGCGCGGATGATGTCCGTCACCGACCCGCATTGGGAGTGTCTCTTCTGCCTCGGCCGAGGCCACGACACGGAGTCTTGTCCCGAATGCCAGGCCCTTAACCCGAAAGCTTTGCGAGAGCGGTCTCGAAAGCTCCTGGAGGCCCGGCATTCGGCTCCGCGGAAGCCCCGGTCGCGTGAGAGGTCCAGGGGTCGATCGCGGAGTCCACACCGGTCGTCGGCGTCGAAGTCTTCTTCGTCCGGTAAGTCGAAACACAAAAAGTCCAAAAGCATCATCGCTCTGGGACTTCGCCTCGCCGGTCTCGCGACTCGGCTGAGGCCCCTCCCGGCACCGTCCCCGCCCCCGCGGCCCCGGACATGCCTGTGGAGTCGCCCCGCCATACCCGCCCTTCCCGGGTTCGGGGCGGATCCGGCCAAAGTGCAGGAATTCCTGTCGGCCATGGCCCGCCTCTTCGGGCCTTCAGGCCCCTCCGGTGCGCCTTCGGGCCCCGCGGGCCCTGATGGGGTTGCTCCGGCATCGCCGACGGCTCCGGCCCCGGCGTCGCCCGTGCCTCCAGCCTCGATCCCGGCTCCGGCTTCGGCCCCGGCCTCGATCCCGGCTCCACAACCCCCATCGACGCCGGTCGACCTAACGACGCCGGCGCCGATGTCTCCGGTGCCGTTCTCGACGCCGCCCTGGGGCCGGGCGGCGTCGTCCCCCAGTTCCTTCCGGCTCCGGACATGGCTCCGGACCAACGTCGCTCGACGCCGGCTCCGGCGCCAATGGGACCTTGGGTCCCAACTGTCCCTCCTCCTCCTTATTTTGAACCAGAGGAGGACCAGTTGGACTGGGAGGGGTCTGATGACCCTCTGACACGAAACTGTCAGTACGATGAGGACTGGACAGAGAGTCTAGGGAGGCCAGTGGTCTGGATACTTCCCTGACATTGGCATGCTGTCTCCTCCCGTGGCTACGGAGGAGGGAGCCAATTTTGGTACGGTGTTGCGTAGGGCGGCTGGGGCCTTACGCCTCCAACTCCCTACTTTGACGGTCAAGCCTAACATCTTGACAGAGGTGCTTCAGCCGGCAGCCTCCTCTGCGGAGACTGTGCTGCCGTTTAACGACGCCCTCACTGACGTTCTCTTGGGCGCCTGGTCCAAGCCCAACACAGGGGCTCCTGTGGATCGGAACGTGTCACGACGCCATTGCCCAGCTCCGGGCGACCCCTGTTTCTCTCTGTCCACCCCACTCCTGAGAGCTTGGTTGTCCAAGCCTCCGCTTCCCAAACCGCCTTCCCTACCGCCCCTCCGGATAGGGAATCCAAACGCCTGGATCAGTTTGGGAAGAAAGGTTTTTCTTCCTCCAGTGCTGGCTTGCGGTCCGTTAACACCGCTTGTCTTTTGGGCCGATATACCCACTCCCTGTGGGATTCGGTGGCGGATGTTTTGCCCCAGTGTCCTGAGGAGGTCCAGACACTGCTTTCCCGCGCCATTGCGGAACGAAGGGATGCGGCTAAATACACTATACGTTGTGGCCTTGACACCGCCGACTCGCTGGGCAGGTCTATTGCAACGACGGTGGCGCTCCGACGCCACGCCTGGCTGAGAACCACTGGTTTTTCAGGGGATGTCCAGAATACTCTCATGGACATGCCCTTTGATGGAGTCGGTCTTTTTGGGTCCAAAGCAGACCATGCGTTGGAGCGCTTTAAGGACTCACGGGCTACTGCCAAGTCCCTGGGCCTTTCTGCTACACGCCCTCCGCTGACTTCTGCTTTTCGCCCCTATCGTGGCCACGGTAGGGGCGCCCTTCACGTCAGCAGCCCAGCCACCGGCCCGCGCAGCAGGCGTCTTCGCGTGGCCGAGGACGTGGATTCCGCCGTGGCGGATCGGGCAACCAGCGTGCGGGTCAGGCCACCACCTCCAACCCGTCCGCGGCCTCCAAACCCTCCTAGTCCCTCCTTTCAGGTGCACAGCACGCCAGTAGGGGGCAGGGTCCGCCATCACCTTCCCCACTGGCGTACCATCACCTCGGACAGGTGGGTCTTGGACATTGTCCGAAGGGGCTACTCCCTCCCCTTCGAGACCGCCCCCAGCCATGCCACCTCAATTCCACCGCATGTCAGGGGATCACTTGGTGCTTCTACAGAAGGAAGTCACGGCCCTCTTGACCAAAAGGGCCATCGAGCATGTTCCGACCCCAGAAGTAGGGCGTGGTTGCTACTCCCACTACTTTCTGGTGCCCAAAAAGGACAAGGAGGACATGCGTCCTATCTTGGACCTCCGGAACGTCAATCGCTTCCTCCGGAAGGAGAAGTTCAAGATGCTCACCCTAGCTCAGGTCTTGACTGCCCTCGACCCTGGAGACTGGTTGGTAGCGTTGGACTTGCAGGACGCATATTTCCACATCCCCGTCCTGCCGGCCCACCGGCGTTACCTTCGGTTCACGGTAGGCCCCGAGCATTTTCAGTTCACCGTGCTCCCCTTTGGCCTTACAAGTGCCCCTCGGGTGTTCACGAAAGTGATGGCGGTGGTCGCAGCTCATCTGCGCCGGGCAGGGGTTTCAGTCTTCCCCTACCTCGACGACTGGCTGCTGAAGGCGGGCTCGTCCCAGGCAGTCGTCTCCCACCTCCAGACTACGGCCGAACTCCTGCACTCGCTGGGGTTCTCCATCAATGTGCCGAAGTCGCATCTGATTCCTTCTCCACAGCTCCTTTTCATCGGAGCGGTTCTGGACACGACGCAGTTTCGGGCCTATCCTCCCGAACGGCGAGTCCGGGATATTCAGGCTATGATTCCGATCTTTCAGCCTTTATCCTGGGTTTCGGTACGGATGACCCTGAGGCTGCTGGGCCTCATGGCCTCCTGCATCCTGCTGGTCGATCATGCCAGATGGCATATGCGGGCTCTGCAGTGGGACCTGAAGTTCCAGTGGGCGCAGCACCAGGGCAACCTGTCCGATCACGTCCAGATCTCGGAGGGGACTGCAAGACAGTTGCAGTGGTGGCTCTCGAACCGGCAATGGGTCATGGGCAGATCCCTCTCCCTTCCCCAGCCAGAGCACACAGTTGTGACGGACGCGTCCCTTCTGGGATGGGGCGGTCACATGGGAGAGGCGGAGATCAGAGGCCTCTGGTCTCCGGCGGAGTCCCGGCTCCATATCAACCTTCTGGAGCTCCGGGCGATCCGACTTGCACTGAAGGCATTCCTTCCCTCTGTCAAAGGGAAGGTAGTGCAGGTGTTCACAGACAACACCACCGCCATGTGGTATTGCAACAAACAAGGCGGGGTGGGGTCGTGGACCCTTTGTCAGGAGGCTCTGCGCCTCTGGACATGGCTGGAACATCAGGGCATGTTCCTGATGGTTCAACACCTGGCAGGTTCCTTGAACGCCAGGGCGGACGAACTCAGCCGCCGGTGCATGATGGATCACGAATGGCGTCTTCACTCGGAAGTGGTGCAAGGACTCTTTCTACAGTGGGGAGAGCCTTGGTTAGATCTATTCGCCACCGAAGAGAACGCGCAATGTCATCAGCTCTGCGCGTTGGAATTTCCAAGGCGGCACTCGCTCGGCGACGCTTTTCGTCACGAGTGGAGTTGCGGTCTATTGTACGCCTTTCCGCCTATACCACTTCTACCCAGAGTGTTGAAGAAGATTCGGCACGACCGGGCCCAAGTCATTCTTGTGGCTCCGGACTGGGCTCGAAGAGTTTGGTATCCCGAGCTACTCAATATGAGCGTAGATCCCCGATCCGTCTGCCTCTTCGGGAGGATCTTCTGTCGCAGCAGCAGGGGACGGTCCTCCACCCGAACCTGTCCAGTCTACACCTGCTTGCATGGAGATTGAGCGGCGGCAGTTGATTCCTTTCGACTTGCCTCCCGAAGTTTGTGATGTGATTCTGGCAGCCAGGCGTCCCTCCACTAAGGTGGTATACGCCTGCAGGTGGAACAAATTTGTGGCATGGTGCACAGCAAAGGCTGTGAATCCCCTTTCTGCCCCTCTTTCTGAGGTCCTTCTGTTCCTTCTCTCTCTGGCCCAACAGGGTTCTGCCCTGGGTACCATCAAGGGTTATCTTTGTGCTATCTCGGCCTTCCTCAGGCTCCCTGATCAGCCCTCCTTTTCAAGTCCCCTGTTGTTAACAGGTTCTTAAAAGGCATTACACACCTCTTCCCTCCTGTTCCGTTTGTGATGCCTCAGTGGGACTTGAACTTGGTTCTTACCTTTTTAATGTGCGCTCCCTTTGAGCCTCTACATAACTGTCCTCTTCGTCTTCTGACTCTGAAGACAGCCTTTCTGGTGGCCATCACCTCCGCTCGGCGGGTGAGTGAGCTCCAGGCTCTATCTTGCAAACCTCCCTTTCTGTCTGTTCATCCAGACAAGGTTGTTCTTCGGACGCGTCCGTCCTTCTTGCCAAAGGTGGTTACTGCTTTCCACATTGGGCAGACCATCACTTTGCCCACCTTCTTTCCGCCTCCGCATCCTTCCAGAGAGGAAGAGAGGCTCCACCGTCTGGACCCAAAACGTGTGCTCTCCTTCTATATTGACCGCACAAAACACTTCCGGGTGGATGACCAGCTCTTTGTTGGCTACGTGGGCGCCAAAAAGGTCGGGCGGTGCAGAAGAGGACCATCTCCCGCTGGGTTACCTTGTGCGTCAAGACCTGCTATTCTTTGGCTAAGAAGGAGCCTCCTGTTGGGCTGCGTGCCCATTCCACCAGGGCAACGGCTGCTACGACGGCCTTGGGCCGTGGTGTTCCGCTGCCGGTTATATGTCAGGCAGCTACGTGGGCCTCGCTGCACACGTTTACAAAGCATTACTGCCTTGACAGTCAGGTCCGGAGGGACGGCTTCTTTGGCCGTTCTGTCCTCCAGGACTTCCTTGTCTGATCTTTGTTCGCAGACCCACCACCGGGGTTGGTATTGCTGGGGTATCTATTCTAAGGTAAGGAATCTGTCACTAACGTGTCTCTTTCAGATGCACAAGTTACTAACTTGTGTAACGATATATCTGTAAGAGACAGTAGTTAGTGACAGATTCCTTACCGCCCACCCATCCTCCCCGTTCTGCGAACTGATTTCTAGGGTTAAGGACATCCCTTTCAGGGCCCTAGTATTTTTCAGACACCTATGTCAGCTTCTTGCATGGCTCTGCGTTCCTGGCGCGGAAAGTCGTGTACAGAACTGACGCTCAGCGCGCAGGGGCGGCGTCTAAGTACTGCCCGCGACGTCATCCCGGCGATCACGACGCCGACGACGGACGCGGAGCCGCACGACGCCGCCTACCGGACGCGCAAGGGTACTGCTACGCAAAAACTTTCCGGATCCAGCCTGACGCCTGGGGATATTCTAAGGTAAGGAATCTGTCACTAACTACTGTCTCTTACAGATATATCGTTACACAAGTTAGTAACTTGTGCATCTGGGTCATGCGCCTGCGTTTCTCGCCGGTACGGAAACTGATATCTACTCCCCTGATCCAGGGCCGGACTGGCCGTAGCGGGCACCGGGCATTTCCCCGGTAGGCCGCCAGGGTGGGGGCCGGTTTTAGGCCCTGGGGGGCCATTTTTGTTACCGGGGGCCAGCAATATCGGCCCCCTGTAACAAAATCGGCCGTAACAAACAGCTCGGCCACACCCCCCTCCTCATCCCCAGGGGGGCCAGAGGAGCAGTTTGACAGGGCCGGTTTCAGTTCCCAGTCCGGCCCTGCCCTGATCGAAGGCTTAAGAGCCTCCCACAGAATGATAATCGACGGGGATGTGTCTAGGTTGAACCGAAGATAGTCCGCGATGGCTTGCCGCAGAACCTCCTGATATTGAAAGTTCCGGAGAAGCCAGGGGGACATACGCCACTGGCATGGAGCCCGTTGAACGTTCAGGCGTAGCTTAAGCTGGACTGGTGAATGGTCCGACAGACCCCGGGATAGAATGGACGTATGGGACACCCTGTGTATGAAACTTTGGGGGAGGAATATGTAATCCAGTTGTGAGAGCGTGTCATGCAACGCCGATGTATATGAGAACCCACGAATCGAGGGGTTAAAGGCCCGCCAGGAGTCCTACCACCCCAATGTATGAGCCAGGATGTTCAATTTGGATTTGGTGGGGAGAGTGTCGGGTCTTGCGGCGCGCCACCTGTCTTGGGGTGTCATAACGTTGCACCAGTCACCACCTAGGATTGTCAAACCGTCGGGGAGATCGCCCCATAGCTGTGTGATTTTGTCAGCAAACGTTTGCCCCAGGGGGGGCGGGGCATACACGCTACCAATGGTCATCTGTTCCCCCGCCACTGTGCCGGAGACCACTGTATACCGTCCACCGGGATCTGTCCAATGTTTAGAAATGAGGAATGGCACCCGGCGATGTATAAGGACTGCCGGGCACCGAGCGCCGCGTGTGAACCCTGAATGGTACACAGTGGCGAATCCAAACCTGCTAAGGCATGGAGTTTTATTGCCTAGAAGGTGGGTCTCTTGAAGCAGGAGTATATCTGCTTCATACCGTTTCGCTAAATGGAGCACAGCTCCTCGTTTGACCTTATTCAGGAGGCCCCGGACATTCCAAGATATGATGTTCAGCTCTCCCAACGGAGAGTTATGGGTTTGATGTGTCATCTAGCCACTCAACAGTCATTGTCCGCAATTACTATAATGTCAGTGTAAGATTTAGCTGCGTGTTCGGTGTCAAGAACTTTACAAACAGGGTAAAACCAACAAACCCCCTCCCACCACCCCCCTCCCCAATACTTCCAAAAACAAGGAGTACCTGTTGCGGCGGAAACTTCACCGGGGCCCCAAACATGGAGACCCAGGGACCTCCACCAAAAGAGCCCACCCATCCCAACATTATATAACATAACTTGCCTTAAAGTTTAATGGCAATGAAACATGTTAGACTTTCATTACTGATGGTCAGAACATGAGTTGTTGCTTTTAACCATGTGCCTGGGTCTGGATTATTAAATGTTTTGGCAGTTCCCTGTACACATTTTATTTTTTTGAGTGTACGTGAGCACTTTTGGTTGTTGAGGGCCTGCCTAGACACTACTATAAGAAGTGTTCTTTCAGGGATATGTTTGTGCTGCGCCTCTTTCCTCAGTGTTTGATAGAAATACTGGTTAAAAGCCATGTCTTTGTGATAGCAATTTTTAGACTTTTCTTCCCTGTAACAAGGAGCTCCACAGATGATTAGAAGCAGGAGCTAGTGGGATTGTCACCTACTAGCTTGAGGTGATACCTTACGTTAGGCAACTCCTATTTTGTTTAGTTGGAACTTTGAGCACCTGGAACAACATTGATTCTGCAGTGGGCCGAGAACACCCCCGGTCTCTTCTGTGACCAGAGGTTGTTACTGACTAATCTCCTTACAGTAATGTTTTTTGTAATTGGGACACTTATTTAAACATAAAAAGTTTGTTTGGGGGTGTAGCAAATTGGGGTTCTTTTGTTATTGTGAGGACCATGGCACACCTGAAAACGCAAAACATCGCATTCAAGAAAATAAATAGATCTGCTCCACAGCCAGGAAACTCTGGGTAAGGCGTACCTGCTTGGGGCCTTTGTACTAGAGTGACCCCGGTGCTCTTGTTGTGGGTCTGAACCTCTTTTCCAGTCGATGTTCATTCCGAGCCCTGGCCATGAACATCTTGACCTCCCCTTCCTTGATAGCTTTGAGGTACATTCTCCGACAGAAACTGCAGGCCTTGACATCGTGGTCTGGCGCCAAGCACCACAGACAGAGGCCATGTGGGTCCGTGATGGAAATGTGCCTATCACAGTCCCTGCAAGGTTTAAACCGTGATCATTTAGTGGGAGACATAATGTAACTGCACCTGAAATAATTTTAAAAACGGTAAACAAACATCAGTTAATCTCCTTAGGAGAGTTGTATCTCTGGATACGTGTTGAAGGTGCAGAAAAGAAGGAACTGACATCAGTGCGTGAAAATGGGAGCTTTACGGCTCCAATGATGTCATGGTGCCGAAGTGGAGCCAGCGCAGCCTACTGGCCTGGAGACCTATTGAAAAGTTTCTGGATTCAGTCTGACACCTGGGTTAGTCAAAAGGCAAGAAATCTGCAGGTAGATGTATCCATCAGAAATTGTATTATCTGGGTTTATATAGTCTCTTAAGCGACAATCTTTCAAGAGGTTCTTGTTAAGTCTTCAGCCTGATCCCCTTGATGGGACTGTGTCTCATCTAATCCACCAAATGCATGTCTATCCTGGCATAGGGTTTGTGCGAGGCAGAGTAAGGTGTATAATCCATTTCCACTAGGTGAACCTCCCTCCGGGAATCTACCAGGCCCATGTTTCCAAGCTACTTATGCCCCTCTTCTGAAAATGTTGCTCGGACCCCAACCACAGGAATCTCGTGACCGACCCATGATCAGAGTTCCCTCCAATCAGTACTGATGCTCTAGAAATAAGCTTTTGGATGATGTAGTTTAAGAAAGGTTCTTGTCCTACTTTCTGGGCATACACTACTGCCAGTAACATTGCCTTCCCTTCCAATTGCCCTTCAAGAGGAGCCATCACCCGTCTCTGTCGGAAACTGACTCAGAGAGTGGATGCCAGCTGAGGGGTTAATAGTATACCCATCCCGTTCCCCTTCGCCGAGTAAAATAACTGGGTTGGATAACAATAAGAGGCAAATCTCCTTGTGTCCTCAAGAGTGTGTGAGTATCTTCTATAAAATATATGTCTTCCTTGACCTGTTTGAGAGCTCTGAGGATTGTGATACACTTACCTGGGCTATTGAGCCCCTTGATATTGAATGAGATGCACTGGATGGTTCTACTTGTCACTAATTGTGCCTGTGTGCCCTGCTGCAAAGACTTCCCCTTCCAGCAAAAGTGTGCATGGTGCCGCAAGTGCCTCTAGATCCTGCCTCTCTTTGCCCGATTCTATACATGCCTAATTTTCCTCAAAACCCCCCACTGAGGTCTCTTGTATCATTCCCATGAGGACTTCCTTTTGGGAAGGAGTTAACCTTATGCATTTTCACCCTCTGCATCACCCACCACTGCCATCCTCCCTCCAGTCAGCTCACACCTCTACACTGCCTCCCCCAGTTTTAGGCATCATCCTCCTCTGAAGTTTCTTATGTTCTGAAGTTCTCTCTCTGCTGGGGTAGGCAACGTTTTTGATCTGGTTGATCACCACTCTCCGATCTTTGTCGATGGTGGTGGCATGGGGTTCCAGGTTGTTTCTCCTCTTCCCTGCCATTTTCTACTTGTGTGTTGGAAGGCATGAGAGGGAAGCCCAAGTGTTGCCCCTTCGGGTTAGCCATCACTATCTTGTTGTTTGTTCGGCAGCTGCAGTACCTTCCTGTTTTTCTCTAGAAACTGTGTTTGGTATTGCTGGCCTTATCAGGTGAAGATCAGATGGCAAGGGTTGTCCCAGTTTGTAGACTGTGTCTTGGAACTACAGGCAGTCAACCACTAGCTTGAAAGCTCTCTGCATCTGTAATGTGACAGTCAATAGGTCCTGGTAGAACCGGCCAGATAGTCCTCAAATGCAAATTATTAGTTGTTCCGTGCCTATTGCATAATCTTTTACTTCTGGTGAAAGAGGTGAGACTCTCCTAAGGATGTCTGGAATTCCAGGACCTTTTAATGTAGCCAAGGCAGTAGGGTGAATCCTGTCCAACAGGATTGCCTCAATATCAGGTGAACAGAACAAAGCCTGGTAGTCTCTCGACGTAGTCATCTAAGTCTTTGGCCTCTGCTCCTTGTGAAGTCCTTGGATATAAACACTGTTCCATCAAGAGCGATTCTCCAGGTATCCCATCTGGCTGTGGAGGATTAAGTTCTGTTCTTGCAGGTTGATTATCTCCTACTTAATGTATCCCTGTTTTTCCTCTCTCCCATCAATCGTCACACCTCCAGAGTGTGATACCTCTCCCATAGGTCAGAGAGGCCTTTCTTCTCCTCTCAAATGTACGGTGTTAGCTTGTTTCCTGGGACTGTGAAGTCATCCCTGAAGCCCTGGAAAGAAGTCAGTCATGAATCTCTTAGTAATGGCCGCTATGTCCACACTTGAGTCTGCTCCCGAATGAGCAGTTAAAGGCAGATGCATTTGCTTACTGTCCTTTGGGTCTCCTGACTGTAGGCTTTTGTAACATCTCTTTGATGGACTGATCTTTTTTCAATCTAGTCACCACTATCACAATGGAAATGCTCAATGGAACTTCTTTAGGATTCAAGACAGTTGGGCCCACTTTTAACACAGGTAATAACTGCAAGTTGCTCCTTTAATTTTATAAAAGTTGGTCCGAATCAATCTTAGTTCCAATTTTTAAAAAAGGTGATCGCCAGGACCCTGGCTGCTATCCGCCCATATCATTATTAGACTCCCTGGTGAAAGTAGTTGGGCGAATTATTCTCGAAAGACTACAAGACTGGGCTGAAGACAACAAGGTAATCTCTGACCTACAGTTTGGTTTCCGCAAGGGTCTAGGAACAGTTGAACAGGGCCTAAATTTGAACATTATTATAGGGAAGTATACCCTTGCAAAAAAGGGCAGGATGTTCTTAGCGTTTGTAGACCTCACAGCAGCCTTTGATTGATTGATAAGCTGTGGAGGGATTCTTGAGGACCTAGGTGTGGAACCCACAATTACATGCTTTTTCAGACAATTATACAGTGACGGAAAGGCAAGGGTGCGGTATGGTGCCGGTGGAGAATGTACAGATCTGTTCAAAATAAAGAGAGGGGTAAGGCAAGGCTGCATGTTGGCCCCCTTTTTATTTAATCTCTACATAAATGGATTAGGCCAAGTGCTGGTGAATGACTGCCAAGACCTCCCACAAAATGGTGGACGGTCCATACCCGCCCTATTGTATGCGGATGACGCCGTTTTAATGTTACGTACCCAAGTTGGACTACAAAGGGTAATGACTAGTTTCTCCTCTTTTATGAATGATTTGGATCTCAGGGTAAACACATCAAAGACTTTTATAATGAGATGTGGTGCTGGCAGTTTTAAATGCAGAGACATTTTTATTGATAAGCAGAAGGTTGAGTTCACAAAAAGTTTCTCATACTTGGGCATTCTTTTTGACCAAAACGGCACATGGTCTCAGGCGGTGCAAGCTAGAAAACTGATGTTCATGAAAGCAACTGCCGCCTTAGCTAATTTTGCGAGAATATTGGGAAGGAGACCGCCGATTGTGCTTTTACAGATCTAGAAGGCTAAGTGTGTTTCTACGGCCATGTACAGCGCTGGTGTGTGGGGTCACGCTGATGTGTACCCACTCCAAGTAGTGGAAAATGTGTTTTTAAGCTTTTTACTGGCAGTTCCGAGTAGCACATCAACCTATGTTTGCCACTCTGAGTTGGGTGTGCCATATATCGCAGGTCTCATAAAAGTAGAGCCCATCCTATTATGGCACAGAATATGGGCATCATCTAAAACTATGCTCAATCAGGATATTTTAAACGACAGTTTTAAACTGGAACGGGTATTAATTATTCCGTGGTTAAAGTATGTTAAGGATTTTATGTGCGATCTGGGCCACCCAGAGTTTTACACCAAGCCCAGCTCCATGACTGCTATAACAAGAAAAGACCTAAAAAAAAAAAAAAAGAGGATTTCATTTTATTGGACTCACTCAGACTATCAGTAGAAATTGTAAAACATACAGTATTGACCAATCTAACAAGTTACTTACCTTCGGTAACGATATATCTGTAAGAAACATAGGTTAGTTATAGATTCCTTACCTTAGAATTACCCCCAGGCGTCAGACTGGATCCGGAAAGTTTTTCGTCGACTCCGCGTTCGTCGTCGGCGTCGTGGTCGCCGGGATAACGTCGCGGTAGCTACATAGATGCCGCCCTCGCGCGTGACGTCAGTTCTGTACACGACTTTCCACGCCAGAAGCGCAGAGCCATGCAAGACATTGACTACTGGTACACAAAACTAGGGCCCTGAAAGGAAGTCCTTAACCCTAGAAGTCAGTTCGCAGAACGGGGAGGATGGGTGGGGCGGTAAGGAATCTATAACTAACCTATGTTTCTTACAGATATATCGTTACCGAAGGTAAGTAACTTGTTCATCTGAAAGAAACAGTTATTTATAGATTCCTTACCTTAGAATAGATACCCCAGCAATACCAACCCTGGAGGTGGGTCTGCGAATTAAGTTCACACCAGAAAGTCCTGGAGAACAGAACGGCCAAAGAAGCTGTCTCTCCGGACTTGGCTGTCCAGGCAGTAGTGTTTGGTGAACGTGTGCAGTGATGCCCATGTAGCTGCCTGACAGATGTCATTAAGGTGGACTTCTCATCCCAAAGCAGTGGTGGCTGCCGTCGCCCTGATGGAATGGGCGCGCAGTCCCACTGGAGGCTCCTTCTTTGCCAAAGAATAGCAAGCTTTGATGCACAGAACAACCCACCTGGAGATGGTCCGTTTGTGCACGGCCCGACCTTTCTTAGTGCCCACGCAACCAACAAAGAGCTGGTCGTCCACCAGGAATTGTTTGGTGCGATCCAGGTAGAAGGAAAGCGCACGTTTTGGATCCAGACGGTGGAGCCTCTCTTCCTCTTTTGAAGGATGCGGAGGCGGAAAGAAGGTGGGCAAAGTGATGGTTTGGCCAATGTGGAAAGAAGTAACCACCTTGGGAAGAAAGGAAGGTCTAGTTCTAAGGACGACCTTGTCCGGATGGGCAGCCAGAAAGGGAGGCTTGGAAGAAAGAGCTTGTAGCTCACTCACCCTGCATGCAGAGGTGATGGCCATCAGAAAAGCAGTTTTCAAAGTGAGAAGTCTGAGAGGACAGTTATGTAACGGCTCAAAGGGAGCGCTCATAAGGTAGGTAAGCACCAAGTTCAAGTCCCACTGAGGCATTACGAAGGGAACAGGAGGAAAAAGATGAGTAATGCCCTTAAGGAATCTATTTACAACAGGGGACTTGATAAGAGAAGGCTGATCAGGAAGCCTGAGGAGGGCTGAAATGGCCGAGAAGTAGCCCTTTAGAGTGCCCAGAGCAGAGCCCTGCTGGGCCAAAGAAAGGAGGAACAAGAGAACCTCAGAAAGGGGGGCGGAAAGGGGATCCACATCCTTTGCTGGGCACCATGCCACAAATTTGTTCCATCTGCAGGCGTATACCGTCTTAGTGGAGGGTCGCCTGGCTGCCAAGTTAACATCGCAGACTTCGGGAGGCAGGTCAAACGACGTCAACTGCCGGCGCTCAATCTCCACGCAAGGAGGTGGAGGCTGAATAAGTTCGAGTGGAAGACCGTCCCCTGCTGTTGCGACAGAAGATCCTCCCGAAGAGGCAGTCTGATCGGAGGATCGATGGCCATGTTGAGCAGCTCGGGATACCAGACTCTTCGTGCCCAATCCGGAGCCACAAGAATGACTTGGGCCCGGTCGCGCTTGATCTTCTTCAGCACTCTGGGCAGAAGTGGTATAGGCGGAAAGGCGTATGCAAGACCGCAACTCCAGTCGCGACGAAAAGCATCGCCTAGCGAGTGCCGCCTTGGAAATTCCAACTCGCAGAACTGCTGACATTGCGCGTTCTCTTCGGTGGCGAATAGATCTAACCAAGGCTCTCCCCACTGCTGAAAGAGACCTTGCACCACCTCCGAGTGAAGACGCCATTCGTGATCCATCATGCACCTGTGGCTGAGTTCGTCCGCACTGGCGTTAAGGGAACCTGCCAGGTGTTGAACCACCAGGGATATGCCCTGATGTTCCAGCCATGTCCAGAGATGAAGGGCCTCTTGACATAGGGTCCACGACCCCACCCCGCCCTGTTTGTTGCAGTACCACATGGCAATGGTGTTGTCCGTGAACACCTGCACTACTCTTCCCCGTACAGAGGGAAGGAATGCTTTTAGTGCAAGACGAATCGCCCGAAGCTCCAGAAGGTTGATGTGAAGCTCGGACTCCGCCGGAGACCAGAGGCCTCTGATCTCTGCCTCCCCCATGTGGCCGCCCCATCCCAGAAGTGATGCATCGGTCACCACTGTGAAGTCTGGTTGGGAGAGGGATCTGCCGTTGACCCAATCCTGGTTCATTAGCCACCACTGCAATTGGTGTGCAGTGCCCTCCGAGATCTGGACGCAATCGGACAGATTCCCCTGATGTTGTGCCCACTGGAACTTCAGGTCCCACTGCAGAGCCCGCATATGCCATCTGGCATGGTCCACCAGCAGGATGCAGGAGGCCATCAGACCCAGCAGCCTGAGGGTCATCCTGACCGAAACCCGGGATAGAGGCTGAAAGATCGGAATCATAGCCCAAATATCCTGGACTCGCTGTTCGGGAGGATAAACCCGAAACTGCGTCATGTCCAGAACCGCTCCGAAGAAGAGGAGCTTCTGAGAGGGGGTAAGGTGTGACCTCGGCACGTTGATGGAGAACCCCAGCGAATGCAGGAGGTCGTCCGTAGTCTGGAGGTGGGAGACGAGAGCCTGGGGAGAGCCCGCCTTCAACAGCCAGTCGTCGAGATAGGGGAAGACTGGAACCCCTGATCTGCGCAGATGAGCTGCGACCACCGCCATCACTTTCGTGAACACCCGAGGGGCGCTGGTTAGGCCAAAGGGGAGCAAGGTAAACTGAAAGTGCTCGTGGCCTACCGTGAACCACAGGTAATGCCGGTGGGCCGGCAGGACGGGGATGTGTAAGTCCCCGGCCGCGCAGAGGCTGAACAGCTGGCGCCGGCCTGTGGCTCTGGGCGGAACGTGGTGGGGCACCCCTTCCGTAGCCACGAAAGGGGCGAAAGGCAGACTGCGCAGGGCGGGTGGTGGAGAGGCCCAAGGACCTGGCCGTAGCCCGAGAGTCCTTAAAGCACACCATCGCGTTGTCTGCCTTGTCGCCGAAAAGGCGACGGCCATCAAAGGGCATGTCCATAAGGGTGGATTGGACATCCCCTGAAAAACCAGTCGACCTCAACCAGGCGTAGCGTCGAAGGGCTACTGACGTGGAAATCGTCCTGCCTAGTGAGTCGGCGGTATCCAGCCCACAGCGGATGGTAAACTTTGCTGCGTCTCTCCCTTCGGCAACTGCCCAAGAGAGTACGGCCCGGGCCTTCTCCGGGCACTGAGGCAGCACTTGCGCAACCGTGTCCCACACAGAGTGGGTGTAACGGCCCAACAGACATGCAGTGTTTACCGACCGCAGTCCCAAGCTGGAGGAAGAAAACATCTTCTTCCCAAGATGATCCAGATTTTTGGATTCCCTGTCCGGTGGAGTGGTAGGGAATGCGTCCTTGGAGGTGGAGGCTTGGACCACCAAGCTCTCAGGGGTGGGGTGTTGGGAGAGGAAAGTGGGGTCACCTGGGGCCGGGGGGTGGCGTCGAGCAATCATCCTGTCCACAGGAGCCCCTGTGTTGGGCCTGGACCAGGTGCCCAAAAGGATGCCCGTCAGGGCTTCATTAAACGGCAGCAGAGGCTCAGTAGAGCTCACCGCCGGTTGGAGCACCTCTGTCAGGAGGTTAGTCCTGACTGCCACCGTAGGTAGCTCGAGGCGGAGAGCCTTGGCCGCCCTACGCAACACCACTGCGTACGACGCTCCCTCCTCTGTAGCCACGGTAGGAGGAGACAACATGCTAAGGTATGGTGAGGTATCCAGACCACTGGCTTCCCCCAGTTCCTCTCTCCAGTCCTGTTCATAAACCAACTGGTCGGTTAAAGGGTCCCCAGACCCCTCCCAGTCCTCCTCACCCTCCTCTGGCTGCCAATCTGGTCTCAAAGAGCCAGGGTAGAACAGGGGCACAAAAGTACCCGTCGGCGCCGGATCTGGCGTCGGTCGACGCCGGTCGGCTCCATGTCTACCTCGAGGTGGAGGCCGGGGTCGACGTCGGCTGGGGACACAGCCGACGCCGGCTGCGGACGTGGTGCCGGTGGAATCGGTGCCGGGGGAGGCGTAACAAGGTCGATCGGCGCCGATCCGGATCCAGGCCTGGATCCAAGGGGGCCCTGCGGTGCCGAGGCCGATGCCGCCGACGTCGAAGGGCCAGGGCCCCCAGCCGAGTCCGCGGGGCCTGAAGGCGCGCCGGCGGAGTCGGGCTGCCCAAAGATGGCGTGCATCGCTTCGTAAAACTGACGAAGCTGGGCAGGGGTCGCTCCAGGTCCCGGGAAGGGGGGGAAACCCGGACCCGACCCTTCGGGCTCCGCACGTGGAGTCGCGGGAGGGGCACCACCCGCATCCCTCGTCGCATCTGCCGACGGACGGGGATAAGTCGAAGAGCGACGGTGCTTCTTCGACTTCTTCTTGTGCTTCGACTTACCTGACCCCGAGTGCGAAGACTTGGACGAAGAATGGTGGTGGCTCCGCGACCGGTCCCTCGACCTCCTACGCAACCGGGACCTCGAACGGCGCGGAGCCGACTGCCGGGCCTCGAGGAGCTTTCAAGACCGCTCCCGCAAAGACTTCGGGTTCATGATCCGGCAGTCGGAGCACGACTTGGGGTCGTGGTCGCGCTCCAGGCAGAAGAGGCGCACGCGGTGTGGATCCGTCACCGACATCAGTCGGCTACAGGAACCGCAAGCCTTGAAGCCAGGCATCCCTCGTGCACCAGGAGTCGTTCTCAAAAAACGGTGTCGACAAAAGTCGAGAAAAAGTCAGTCAAAAAGTGACTGGGGCTACTGCTCTCTCCGGATCTGCGCTTGCTGGCGCGGAAAAAGAAAGAACTGACGTCGGCGCGCGAGGACGGCGCCGATGTAGCTACCGCGACGTCATCCCGGCGACCACGAACGCGGAGTAGTCCGACGCCACCTTCCGACGCGCAGGGGTACTGCTGACGAAAAACGTTCCGGATCCAGTCTGACGCCTGGGGGTAATTCTAAGGTAAGGAATCTATAACTAACTGTTTCTTTCAGATAAATTATTTTAACAACACACAGCATTCAACCTTATCTTAAAATTGTCCCTGGTGAAGATGACAGATTTTTATTGACTAGTTTTAGATTAGGGATTCTACATAGATTAATAAGCTTTCCAAGAATGAATGACTGGTCAAGAGTTATGCATCTGTGCCCTTGTGATGATCTTTCAGAACAATCAACACTTCACGCTGTTTTATTTCGCAAATTTTATGTACAAAGGAAAAAATGATTTTACCAATTTTAAAATCATTTGGCCTAAGACAGTGCCGTCCTGCTTTGATAGCATTACAACTTTTAGAAAATGAATATTTAACATGGACTTTATCAATGTTTTTAAAAAGTGTATCTAAATCCAGGAAAACTATCATAATGTGAACCTTTGTCCTTTGTAGTCACAAATGAATTTGAAATTTAAATGAGATTATGAGTGAAGTCAAAAGGAAACGATTCTACGTATGATGTTTCTTATGTTTCTGTATTATGTCTTGTGATATTGTGTGCTTTTATGATTCTCTAAAAAGAAATCGAATAAAGCTATGTTGACTTGACAGTTGTGACTACTTGCTTTTACCGAGTGTATCAGGGAGACTCGCTTAGTTATCAGGGATAGCACTTGACATCTCCTTCCTTTCTTGAACATCGGCCTTCCACAGAACAGTTAGCATTCTTCTTAAAGCAAGGCCCACCATAGTGACCTTTCACTGTTGCTTCGCTAGAGAGCTCTGCGGGCCCCACAGGCCCTCTTAACTGGTAGGTCAGCCTATTTCTCTGCTCTTCGAGTTGCTGCCTCTCCCTTCAGGGCACATTTCACAGCTAAGGAGGTGGGGGGAGGGGCTAGCCCTCTCTGCTTTGCGCTTTTGTTCTTCAACACTTCTGCCTTTGCTTTGGCTTCCTTGTTAGGGTTATTCCCTGACCATTACCTCAGTGCAATGCTCCTTGTCCTATTCTCCATACCTTTTGCTCCCCAGGCATACTACAGCCTCTTTCCCAGCAGACCTCTCCTCCTTGGCCTATTAGAGCACCACACCCCTCAATTTCTACTCCTTGCTACTGCTCCACTGTGAGCCAGCCTCATCATTTGGGCTTCATTGGGGGGGCCAGGGCATTTTGGTTTGATGCGTCTTGTGAGACGCCTTCCATTTGTCTTTGCTCCTGCTTCAGTTCCAACACCCTCCCATGGGTTAAAGACAAATAGATGTCCCCCTTCACTCTCTCTCCCTCGGGGTCTCCCTGCTTGTGACTTGTGATCCTCCTGCTTGCGACTACTCCCACGGTGCAGTTCTGGTCTTCTCCCTCTGCAGTTATTCCTTTTCCACCCTCGCCTTTCTTATTCCTCGTGGTTGTCCTATGTGGCACTATGGTGCTGTCATCTACCTGCCCCTTTTATATACGACTTGGAGTGAATCACTGCAGTGACTTGGAGCCCATTCTGCATTCCTTGGTCAGCATCATGCTCTGTAGGTCTGCCAGACCATTGCGCTAAATGTGGTTCTGTCAGCGCATATCTGCTCTCTTGGGGCAATCTGCACTGTTTCTATCAGCCCTTCACTGCTAGGGTCTTGATGCTTTGTTTTTATCATCAGAGAGGTGCAGGTTCTGCAGCTTTAGCTGCAGGTCAGGGCGTAGGGGAGAACAAATGTATCTCTCTCTACTGCCATTTTGGCCTTTCCTCCCAGCAATGTTATTTGTGAAGCATTCCAGGGAAGGGTCAGCCTTCTTTGCAAACAGCTGCTTGCCATCAAAGTGCATGTCATTTAGCATAGCATGGAACATCTTAATAGAGAAACCGGTGGAATGCATCCAGGCATGCTGATGCAGCATTATAGCTCAACTGATAGAAGTTTTGCTAGTTCCCACAAGGAATGGATTTATCAGCCTAGAAGACAAGTGACATTAACAGTGCGGAGGGTCAAACTAGTAGAGGCAAACACTTAAAAAAACATGGCATCAGTGTCTTGGATTCCATGTTAGGGGTGCAGTAAGAAAGGCAGTGGGATTCTGTATTGACGTTTGAACAACCAGATTCTCAGGTGACGGGTGAGAGGACAAAAAGTGTGGGCACCTGGAGCAGGTCTATGGCATTCAGCAATATGCATGTGGGCTGCTGGGCTCAGAAAGGGCTTCTTCCATGCAGCTAAGATAGGTTCTAGCAAGGCCTCACTAAAATGAAGTAGAGGCTCCACTGTTGCTGTGGATGATTGTAAGATCTCCATCTGAATGTTAGATTTTACTTCTGCAGAAGGTAAAGTAAATCCCAAGGCTTCTGTCATCTTCCCAATGACCGTCATAAAAGAAGAAACCTCCAATTAAGTAGGTCCAGAGGGGTAGGGAATGTAACCTTCAGGTGAAGTATCTAATCCACAGGCATTCTGTAAGTCCGAGTATATACCATCATTACTATTATAAGGAGTGATGAGGTAATCAGCTTCAGAGTCATCGTCCTCCATGTGGCCATAGCCTTTGTTCTTCATAGCCAGGACATCTGATCTTGAATTGAACATCCTCTCCAAACAGATGAATCTGAGTCTTGGGGACGTGTTCGTTATATTGACCTCTACTTTTACCACACAGATGGTACCTATGCCTATTGACTCCTTGGTGAGTGCTGGTTATATGGGGCACTATCAACACTGAAGAGGAACCTGAGCGAACTGGGACAGCACCTTATCTGGTTTCAATTTCTCCTTAGTTGTCAGAGCCTGTGGAGGCATGGCATCAGGGTTGGTGCTACCAGAATCACCAAGCCCACAGGAACAGTCTCCCCCTTGGGGAATGGACCAAAGGGTGGTGGAGCCACGATGAAGGGATCCAGCAACGCTAGCTGGAAAGTCCTTGACCTGCACAGGGTTAGCTGATGAACCCAGAAACTCCGGTCTCATCTTTTTTGGTGCTGGGGTCTTGGTCGACGATAACAAAGAGTCTGGCATCAGGGAACAGTGTTAAAATTCCAAAACTAATGCCAGAGTGCTGGTCAGCTTCTCATATACTCCGTGACATCCAGAGATGGAGACATGGCTAGAGTCACATGTGTGCCACCTAGCAACGCCAGAGAGTCATAGCTGGGAATAAGTTTTCCAGACCAGTCTGAAGCCTTAAGGTGAAGAATCTGCTATAAGATGTATCCATCAGCACATCAAAGCTCATGCAACTTTCTTCCTCTGACCCCACTCTTGTTATATCAATGCAGTAGAGGGGGAAAGAAGCACATGGGTGAGAGAGAGGAGTGCTGGGTGAGAAAAGCAGACGGACGAAAGAGAATAACACAGAGAGGGGGAGAGAAGCACACAAGGGAGACAGCTGGAAAACACATACTTAAGCAAAAAGTAGTTCCCTAAAAGTGTGCAGTGGAAGGACACAAATAAAGAGGATATGTTCCAGGGGAGAGACAAACAAGATGGACAAGACAAGCTGTTGAGTAAGAAGAAAGTAAATGAGTGACATAGGCAACCAATGGTATGCAGTGGATGGGTTTTAAGCTCATTGTATGATCTTGGTAAGCTAACAATAGATCTTTTGCAACCAGACAGTTTGCACTGTATGATAGACTCGACCTAAAAAGACTGGAGAAGCATACAAATGGGCAGTGTGCGCGCAAACAACTTTGAAGCATGCACTGTTGCTCCTATGCTATGTATATGAGGAAATCTGCCACTTCTACAGTCTCTCTGATGGTTGTGGGAAGCTCGCCTTGCTACTGTCAGTGCTTCAATTATGGATTGTGCATGAGAAAAGTGTGTTCTGCTGCTGCCGCTGTTGTCTGTGTGAAGGAAGTCTGCCACACTGCTATCAGTGCTTGACCTGCTCTGTGTGTGAGGAAAGTTCACCCTACTATTGCCTATGATACATCTGTATATGTGAAAGACACAGAGGAAGTGTGCACTATGGCGCTCCATGTTGTAACTGTTCTGTGATTGAGAGAAGCTGGGGCTGCTGCAGACTATGCTATAGCTGTTCTAATTTTAAGTGAAGCCTCCACTGCTGCCTGTAGTGAACATTCCATCTGTGTTGGTGGTGGAGGGGTGAGTTATGGAACACGCTGTCACCCACCTTAGTGTAGAGGAGCCCTGTTAGAGTAGCACTGGAGTTACGTGTGCACCACAGGTATATAATGAACCTCATTGGGCTATGTCTGGTTCCAGAGGGAGGTGCTTTTTAAGTGAAAAGACTTTTGCCAAGTTTTCCTTACACAACACTGAAGGACAGGGGCGGCTCCTCCGCTATGGCGGAGGAGCCTCGCCCCACTGCTTTTAAGCAGTGCAAATTAAAGGAAACATAAAATGATAATAACTTTGAGTTATTATCATTTTATGTTTCCGTGCTGCTTTGCTGGCGGGCAGATGGGCGGGGCTTCTCTGCTCTCGGAGCAGGGCAGGAGAGGAGTGGTTTGCCCACTCCTAAGTGCACATGACTGTTTGGCCGGCCCTCTCCGGCCGCCCAACACAGTTATGAGCACTTTCCCTGCTCTCCGTGCAGGCTGCATTACAGCTTCCGTGGAGAACATGCCCAGGCCCCCATTCCCTGGCTGAGCATCGAACCAGGACGCTCAGACCAATCACAACCCTGCATTGCAGAGTTGTGAATAGTCAGGGGAGCCAGGCTGTGCTTCCTGTTCTTCAAGTCCAATGAGGAGAGTAGGAGCAGAGAAGCGGGAACCGACGGCAAGGTAAGTGTTTATTTTATTTCTTTTACATTGCGCAACCCCCCGCGTGCCCGCCCCGCCCCCCTCACCACCCTCGAGCTATGCTGGCCGCCACTGCTGAAGGAGCAGTGCAAGCTCTCGTTAAACAAAAAACGGATACATTGTAACAGGTGTGCAAGATCCAATTACGCACACCCACATAGACACGCACACCCGTTTGTACGGTAGTGGGTTCAAGCTTCCCTTACATACACAAAACTGTTACCCCCAAAGGCAGCAACAGTGAAGGTGAGGCAGAGAGAGGTGGGAGAGGTGAAGGTGAAGCAGTGAGAGAAGAGCAGTAAGAGGGGGGCCGTGAGGGGGAGCAGAAGGGGGTGAAGCAGAGTGAAGGAGGATAATGAGGACCAGAGGCAAGGATAGCGAGGAGGAGGATGGTGGCGGGCCAGTCAGAAATATATGGTGAGAGAGAGAGAGAGGAGGGCGAGGCAGAAAGAAAGTTGGGGTAAGAAGAGCAAGATGAGGTGGAGGCAGGAGAATGAGCTGGAGAGAAAGAAATGTGGCACATCAAGGCGATGGTGAGGTGGAGACAGATGAAGATGAGGCGGAGACAGAGGGTGATGAGCCATAAAGACTAAGTTGAAGTGGGAAGGGGAGAGTGATGTAAGAAAAAGAAGAAGGCGAGGAGAAGAAAGAGGAGAATGGGGTGCAGAGAGAGGAGGGTGTGGTATAGAGAGGAGGGTGTGGCATAGAAAGGAGAGGGTGAGGCTGAGAGAGAAGATGGTGAGGTGGGCGGAAGCAGAGGGTGAGGTGGGCAGGAGAGCACAGTGAAGTAGACAGAAAGAGAGGATGGTGAGGCAGAGAGATGGTGGGTGAATTGGAGAGGAAAGAGGGTGAAGAGGAGATAAGGCACAAAAGTAAAGCCCCTAGATATACAGATTTAAAACGAGTGTGCATGACCCCAGCAATATGTAGAATATGCAGCTCATCCCCTACAAGACCATCCAGCATGCCCAGACGCAGCTACCTGACAGTTGCAGGACAAACCCACCCATGTTTTTTCATGGCCCTTCCAGATGCCGAAATCTGGAGCCAGGCCTGCATGAAGCCACACTATCCATAGCCCCAGAAAGCAGGATCACTTCATCTGCTATGTGATGCAATGAAGCCACGAATCTTGTATTCTTCCTTTAAAAAAAAAAATCTTTTTTATTGTTTTTTGAACACACAGAAGTGAAGCACATAGCAACCAAGGCACAGAAAGTGTCTTACCCCATTTATGAGTTACATAGTTTTGAGACACCAGTTGACCCCTTTGTAACAAAGCTTAGTTTAACATACCCCCTGTATACAACATGCAGTTTCGCATCCATTTTCCACCACTCTATTGATACCTCTACACAATTCATCTTCAATATTTCCTCCGGGCCTATATCTTTTCCCACCTTCTTGTGCACCTTCTCCTCTCGTATACATATATTTTAGCTAACATGCATCAGTCAATATATTTCTTCCACATTTCAAAGTCTGGTGCTTCTGTGCTCCCTGTTGTCTGGCCACATTTCTCCTTGTCACCATAAGTTCCAAAAGGACAAATATCTTCAGGTGCTTCTGCAGTGTCACATCTCCCCATATATCCAGTATGTGTAGTTTAGAATTGAAAGTCATTGCAAGACCATTTAGGTCAGACAGACATTTCCTACTGCCTCCCAGAAAGGCACCACTCACGCACACTCCCAGATGGCATGTATAAAACTGCCTGTTTCTTCACACCTCTGAGAACATTCTCCCAGTCCTTTTCCCCTAACCGGAGCCAGTCGCTCCCTAGTGAGGTAAGTTCTGTGGAAGATCTTCAGTTACAACAATCTGAATCCAATTCTGACTGAACCTTCCCTGGGGGCACAGAGCGCTTCTTTCCATTCACCCTCCACAAATAGTCCTATGCCGGTTTCCCAGCTTAGCTTTGTCTTAGCTAATGGATCTTGTATGTTGTTTATTATTTCTTTTATATAAGTGATATGTCTTTTTTAGGAAGTGGTTCCTTCAGAACTCTATTTTCTAATGGAGAGGAGTCTGTTATCTGAGTACCTCTGGGCAAATGGGTCACCAGGGCATCTCTAAGCTGGATATATTTGTCTGCTTCAGAGCCTGTTCATTGATAGTCTTTAGTGAGTTTTTCTAGAGTGACTATCTCTCCCGCCCCCAGAAGTCTCCCAGTCTGCTAATCCTAATCACATCCCATTTCTGGAACCCCTGAAGCGCCCCAACTGGCTTAAGAATACCACTGTCCCAAAGGAGAGTTTCTTTTGTAAGGGTCCCTTCCTACTTTAGACCTCTGGTAGTTGCATCCCAGGCCCTCAGAGCCGATGGCAATGACTTTGTTTGTTAGAGTAAAGAGGGCCGCCATATAACCTTTTGGCTCAATTGCATTTGTCTATCCTTAAAGAGGGATCATCTATCGGCCAGAAGGCCCACTGATTTATAGTTACCTCCTGGGAGGCCCAATAATATTTATGTATGTCAGGCAGATCAATGGCCCCATCGTACACCTCCTGGTCAATTTTGTAAGTGCTTTTCATGGTGGATGCCCA
The DNA here is from genome assembly GCA_963921515.1 of Calotriton arnoldi. Lineage (NCBI taxonomy): Eukaryota > Metazoa > Chordata > Amphibia > Caudata > Salamandridae > Calotriton > Calotriton arnoldi. The sequence continues at coordinate 18,162 of CAWUFW010024037.1, read as the reverse complement.
TCCCAAACGAACTATTGCAGCTCTGCCTCTATCTTCTTGAAAACACTGTTGGGTACCCAATATGGCATGTTTGGATGGACATACATGAATTTTGATAAAACAAGCATCTTGAACATAGTCGCACAACCCAGGAGTGACAGCTGTAGGGGACGCCAGTGTTTCACATCCTCTTTAAATTTGGTTAATATTCCAAGAACATTTTGTAACATAAATTCTTCTCGGTTCTTGGTTACATGGAGTGCTAAGTACCTAAGTATTTAAATCTCTCGTTGCTACGGTGAACCAGTCCTGAGTGTCTCATCGGACAGCCATCTTGACAATAGGTATGATACTGATTTCCCCCAATTAATAGTGTACCCGGAATATTTTCTGAAACATTTTAATATTTATAGCAGGCGCTCAATTGTCACCTCTGGATCCTCCACATAGAGCAGGATATCATCCTCATATGGCATCTTGTATTCTTGATTGTATGCCTCCTTGTAGGTTTATTAAATTGCACATTTACATTTTCTAAGGTTGTCACTAGTGTGCCTTCTATTTTAAATCCGGGAGCGAAGACAAAGCTGTGGCTTGATTCCTCCACAGCATTTGCTGTCTTGGCCACATTCAGTTTGTTGCTATACAGGACAGAAATATATGACAAGACAATCAAGTAAGTAAATGAATCATCTGTTGCGGAAATCTGCGTGCAGCCTTTAGGTCACAGATTTGACTCATGGTGGCCCCACTCAGGTTTCCTCTTGCAAAGGCTGCTAAATATGTATTACTAGATTTTAGCAACATGTATTATTTACAGTGCCACAAACCTGCAAGATTGTGCCCAGAAGGACAATATAAAAATAAGTTATGAATAATTTATTAGAAAAACGAATAAACTGACACAGTAACGAAGAGTTTACAGATATAGTTTTATTACTAACTAAAGCTGGTTTAATTGTGCTGAGAAATCTGAAAAACAGTACGCTGCTTCTCCTGTTCTACTATGTTTATTTAGACAGCTTTCTGCAGAGAAATTAACACTTCTTTAAAATATACAAAGAGTGGGCTTTGACTCCACCCAGAGGAGTATTACTATCTCATCTCATGCCAATGGGTGTATCATTCCGTCTTCCAGGAAGTCTTACAATTGGAATGGATGAGGGACTTATTTAAAATCAGAAAACTACGCTCAGTCATTACACTGTCACATTCAGGTCTTTAACTCTCATATATACTCAAAAGCAGTACCTATTTGCTACTGAGGGCCGGCTTTAGTGCTAGTGGCGTCCGACAGATCAATCATTTTTGGTGCCCAGCAATGACCTCTTCTTCACGGATTCTCTCACTGCCACCCTCCAAGGGTGCCCCTTATTTCTCCATAGCCCCTCTCTCACGTGTATTTAATTTATTTTATAGTGCTTCTCAATGTAGGGTGTCAGAGCACTATACATCACACACATTATACAGAGCCAATTAATCATTCAAGTGTGTGAATCAAGGTATAGGCAATTTTACATAAGACAATGAGGACTACAAGGTGTAGGAGTCGCATCATCCATACAGGTAGGCAGTATACTATAAGAGTGCCTGGTCTGCAGAAGCAAAAACTCAGGATTTCAAATGTAACCGAGGTTGGCGTTGGCTTTACTAAAAAGAATTTATTTCTACCGACACAAACCCTTTTTTAGGAACTTTGGGTTAACGAAAGACTGGGGGGGAAAAAACATAAGGTTCTAAAACAATGCCGTGCAGTTTGCATGCAATGCGTTTGACACCAGTTGGTAGCTCACTAAGCTATTTTAGAAGAATTGTAACTTAACGAACTGCAAGTAACAAAAGTATCTCTGTGACCAAATCAGTACCAAACTGAGCAATATACATAAAATACAATTCCATGATTTGCATGTTACATGTGCTTGGCAGCAGACACATTAACCCTCTGCACTATTTTATGATAAGTCAAAGCTGCTATCAGACAAAACTAGGATTTCTCTAGCAGGTACATTGATCACTAGAGTTATCTTGACATTTTTATTAACCCATAAGATAGTTCAGAATCCAGCGCACCCTGAGCTTGGCTCTCAGTGCGACTGCCGGTCGCAACGCCCTAAAGCCGGCACAGTTGCTTCTTTTCCCCCCAGCAATGGCAAAGCCAATATGGTAGGCGTTTTAAAGACAACTTTATTTTCCTTTTAAATATAGTCAAATATATAAACAGATCTGAAAGAGACACGTTAGTGACAGATTCCTTACCTTAGAATATCCCCAGGCGTCAGGCTGGATCCGGAAAGTTTTTGCGTAGCAGTACCCTTGCGCGTCGGTAGGCGGCGTCGTGCGGCTCCGCGTCCGTCGTCGGCGTCGTGATCGCCGGGATGACGTCGCGGGCAGTACTTAGACGCCGCCCCTGCGCGCTGACGTCAGTTCTTCTTTTTCCGCGCCAGCAAGCGCAGATCTGGGAAGAGCAGTGCCCTAGTCATTTTTGACTAACTTTTTGGGTGAATTTTTCACTGTTTCTTGAATCGACTCCAAGGTGTCGTAGGGATGCCCGGCTTTAAGCGTTGCGACGCCTGTGCTCGGATGATGTCCATCACAGACCCGCATCTGGAGTGTCTCTTCTGCCTCGGCCGAGGCCACGACACGAGTCGTGTTCCGACTGCCGGGCCCTCAACCCAAAGCTTTGCGAGAGCGGTCTCGAAGCTCCTCGAGGCCCGGCAGTCGGCTCCGCGCCATTCCAAGCCCCGGTCGCGTGAGAGGTCGAGGGGTCGGTCGCGGAGTCCTCACCGGTCGTCGGGATCCAAGTCTTCGTCGTCCGGTAAGTCTAAGCACAAGAAGTCCAAAAGCATCATCGCTCTAGGACTTCGCCTCGCCCGGTCTCGCGACTCGGCTGAGGCCCCTCCCGGCACCGTCCCCGCGGCCCCGGACATGCCTGTGGAGTCGCCCCCGCAATACCCGTCCTTCCCGGGTTCGGGGCGGATCCGGCCCAAGTACAGGAATTCCTGTCGGCCATGGCCCGCCTCTTCGGGCCTCAAGGTCCCTCCGGTGCGCCTTCGGGCCCCGCGGGCCCTGATGGGGTTGCCCCGGCGTCGCCGCCGACTCCGGTCCCGGCGTCGCTCGTGCCTCCAGCCTCGATCCCGGCTCCGGCTTCGGCCCGGCTCCGGTGGTACCGCAACCCCCATCGGCGCCGGTCGACCTGACCACGCCTCCGCCGGCGCCCGATGTCTCCGGTGCCGTTCCTGGCGCCGCCCGGGGCTCCGGGCGGCGTCGTCCCCATGTACTCTCCGGCTCCGGACATGGAGCCGGACCGGCGTCGCTCGACGCCGGTTCCGGCGCCCGATGGGACCTTGGGTCCCAAATGTCCCTCCTCCTCCTTATTTTTGAACCGGAGGAGGACCAGGAGGAGACTGGGAGGGGTCTGAGGACCCTCTGACACAGCAGTGTCAGTATGATGAGGACTGGGCAGAGGAACTAGGGGATGCCAGTGGTCTAGATACTTCCCCTGACACTGGCATGCTGTCTCCTCCCGTGGCTACGGAGGAGGGAGCCAATTTTGCAACGGTGTTGCGTAGGGCAGCTGGAGCCTTACATCTCCGACTCCCTACGGTGACGGTCAAGACTAATCTCTTGACAGAAGTACTTCAGCAGCGGCCTCCTCCTTGGAGACTGTGCTGCCGTTTAACGATGCACTTACTGACGTTCTTTTGGGCGCCTGGTCCAAGCCCAACACAGGGGCTCCTGTGGATAGGAACGTGTCCCGACGCCATCGCCCAGCTCCGGGCGACCCCTGTTTCTCTCTGTCCACCCCACTCCTGAGAGCTTGGTTGTCCAAGCCTCTGCTTCCCAAACCGCCTTCCCTACCGCCCCTCCGGATAGGGAATCCAAACGCCTGGATCAATTTGGGAAGAAGGGTTTTCTTCCTCCAGTGCTGGCTTGCGGTCCATCAACACCGCTTGTCTTTTGGGCCGATATACCCACTCCTTGTGGGATTCGGTGGTGTAGGAAGGTGGAATCTGACTATATGGTTGCCCCCACTTTTTTTATGGTGTTTTGCTGGTTTATGACTTAGTTGGACTGGGATCCTGCTATTCAGGGCCCCAGTCTATCTGCTCTCTCTAAATGACATGGAGTGCACTCTAGGTGCACTAGTGATTGGTTACTGTGGTGCCTTATGAGTCCCTAGTATATGGTACCTTAGGTGCCAAGGGCATAGGTACTTCACAGGCCTACCAGGGGCTGCAGCATGTATTATGCCACCCCTGGGAAGCAGACTAAATCTGACACCACAGGCCTGCTACTGCAGCCTGTGTGAGGTGGTGCTAGCACCCCTCACTGAGATATAGGTTTCCTATATCTCTCCTGCACACACATATAAACCTATCAGTCACCCCTATGGCAGGCCCTATCAATCCTGAGGGCAGGGTGCTTGGCTTCTATGTGAGGGGGTGCCTCTGCATGAGCAGGGCCCCTCTGCAGTTCTCAGAGTCCATTCTCTGGTGCTGTTTGTGGATGCGGTTAAACCATATACTCTTAAGTGCATTATATCCTCGCGGTAAATGCTAACTTTGGAATGGCTGCATCAAAACATGTCGTGTTTGGTGTCAAACATCTTGGAATACTACCCCCCGCCAATCTTGGCGGCGGGAGTAGCATTCCACCCTTCTAGAGGGATAAGACATGTACCTGCTGTGGAAACGCGGTAGAATCCTAAAGAGCCCTGGCATCACAAAATGGATGCCACCAGTCACAGACACTGGGCTGCCCTCCTGCTGATGACCGAAACTCACAGTGGAGGAAGCCCAACAATAGGCATCCTGTCACAGGGAGGTGTAACCACCTTCCAGACAGGGTTTAGTGTATTGGGGCTGGGTGGGTGCACTCTTAGAGTGCTTTGAAGTCCTGCACTGGGGGAGCAGAAGGCTCCTCTGTGCATATGCCAGTTCAAACCAGCTCAGGGGCTACCTGCCCCTGCTCTGGCGCGAAACTGGACAAAGGGAAGTGGGTGTAGCCACCCCCTCCCTTGACCCTCCCATAGGTGGGGTCATAGAGCTAGTCCATCCCCTCTTTTTAGTATAAGAGGGGAACCTTGCCATTGCAAAGCAGATAACCCCTGGACGACGCTCTACAGAAGAATCCTGGCCCTTCGACGTTCCACTACCTTTGGAAGACAGAAGAATCTCCCTTGGAGTCAAGGAGTGACTCCCCTGCTTGGCAGGCACCAAAAACGACAACGACGGTCGCAAACTACGCCGCTCCCGCCGGAGTCCGAGGTCCCTGCAGCCCAAGAAGTGGATTTCCTGACCTCTCCCAGGCCATCGTGAGTCCCCAGCGAAGCTGAGGCAAGTGGACCCCACGAGTAACGAGGAACCGCGACCCCTGGGTACCGTGCACTATTGTCGAGTGCAACCCCTTCACAACGTTCTACGAACTTGTGCTTTGGACCACGTGTGGTCCCGACCTCCAACAGGAATCCCTCCGAAGATCAGAGGCCTACACCATCCCGAGTGACCGTGGGCCCCTGTTGAGTGATTCCGCCCGAGGTGTCTTCGCGATCCCTTGCCCGCTGGCTTGTGGGTCCCCAGAAGACTTCTTAAAGAAACCGAAGGGCTCCCTGGTTGCTCCAGGCCTGCCCTGACTTACCCTCGCTGGGTGAGTTCCACAGACCTTGCTGGTCTGCGCCATCGACTTTTCTTCATCTCCCGAGACTTGCGGCTGCCAAGGCTTGTTGGCTCCGATCGAGTTGCCGACACCGCAGTCAGCTGCAGGCGTCGAGGACACACCGAATCCAGCTCCTGGTCATCGTCGACGCCTCCTGGACCACGTGGCTGAAGAGTCAAGGCACCTGCAACCGACCTGAAGCGACCGACGACGGTGGGCATCCATCTTCCTTGCCCCGGGTCACTGCCAAGTGACTTTGAACACTGTCCCCTCTGCTTTCAGGTCATCCTTCTTCAGAATCCAGGCTTGGATTCCACCGGACACTTCTCCAGCTCCCGCAAGCAGCAAGTCTTCTTTGTTCGCCATTGAAAACGACGCCGCGACCCGACACCAAGGACACCTGTGCACCCGGCTTCCCTGGGTGAGGTAACTCCAGCACTACGGTGCTCCTGTGGGTGTGGGCCCTAGAACTACTTACCCTGTAAGTGACTTGCTTGTAGGTTCTCCCGAAGTATCCTAAAACTCTTTATTTCCAACCTGCGACTTGCCCCATTGAAGTTAACGGCGATTCGCGCCTGTGTATCCACACTGCACGCGTCCCCGTGGGTCCTTTACTTACCTGCCTTGGGTGGTTTCGTGAGGCCCCAGCACTTCTGAAGGCCCTAGGCCTTGTCTCCCTGCAAGTCGTTGTTTCTAAGTCTCTTACTTAGTATATGGTCTGGTACGCCCCTAGGGCCCCAGCCATATTTTGTGCTTAACTTATTGTGAAACGTTGATTTGTGCATATGTTTGTCTTCTAATCTCATAAAGAGATTAGTAGAGAGTTATTTAGAAATAAATACATATATATTTGATATATATACCTGTGTGGTGTCTTTTCATTTGGTGATTCAAGAGATTATATGGTAAAACAAGCTGCTTTACATTCCTCCGAGACTTAGCCTGAAGGCTGCTCTCCACAGCTACCACTAGGATAGCTTTCTTTAAAAGGTTGTCTTAAACCTATCTACCATAAGAGTCGATTTGCCCTGGTGCAAGGTGTCCACTTTAATTAGTGAACAGCATATACCAGGCCAACTTCTCACAGGTGGCGACTGTTTTGCCCCAGTGTTCTGAGGAGGTCCAGACACTGCTTTCCCGCGCCATTGCGGAAGGAAGAGATGCGGCCAAATACACCATACGATGTGGCCTTGATACCGCCGACTCGCTGGGCAGATCTATTGCAACGACGGTGGCGCTGCGTCGCCACGCCTGGCTGAGAACCACTGGTTTTTCAGGGGATGTCCAGAATACTCTCATGGACATGCCCTTTGATGGAAGTCGGTCTTTTTGGTTCCAAAGCAGACCATGCGTTGGAGCGCTTTAAGGACTCACGGGCTACTGCCAAGTCCCTGGGCCTTTCTGCTACAAGCCCTCCGCTAACTTCTGCTTTTCGCCCCTATCGTGGCCACGGAAGGGCGCCCAGTCACGTCAGCAGCCCAGCCACCGGCCCGCGCAGCAGGCGTCTTCGGCGTGGCCGAGGGCGTGGATACCGCCGTGGCGGTTCGGGCAACCAGCGTGCGGGTCAGGCCACCACCTCCAACACGTCCGCGGCCTCCAAGCCCTCCTAGTCCCTCCTTTCAAGTGCACAGCACGCCAGTAGAGGGCAGGGTCCGCCATCACCTTCACCACTGGCGTCCCATCACCTCGGACAGGTGGGTCTTGGACATTGTCCGAAGGGCTACTCCCTCCCCTTCGAGACCACCCCCCAGCCATGCCACCTCAATTCCACCGCATGTCAGGGGATCACTTGGTACTTCTGCAGAAGGAAGTCACGGCCCTCTTGGCCAAGAGGGCCATCGAGCATGTTCCGACCCCAGAAGTAGGACGTGGTTGCTACTCCCACTACTTCCTGGTGCCCAAAAGGACAAGGAGGACATGCGTCCTATCTTGGACCTCCGGAACGTCAATCGCTTCCTCCGGAAGGAGAAGTTCAAGATGCTCACCCTAGCTCAGGTCTTGACTGCCCTCGACCCTGGAGACTGGTTGGTAGCGTTGGACTTGCAGGAAGCTTATTTCCACATCCCCGTCCTGCCGGCCCACCGGCGTTACCTACGGTTCACGGTAGGCCTCGAGCATTTTCAGTTCACCGTGCTCCCCTTTGGCCTTACCAGTGCCCCTCGGGTGTTCACGAAAGTGATGGCGGTGGTCGCAGCTCATCTGCGCCGGGCAGGAGTTTCAGTCTTCCCCTACCTCGATGACTGGCTGCTGAAGGCGGGCTCGTCCCAGGCAGTCGTCTCCCACCTCCAGACTACGGCCGAACTCCTGCACTCGCTGGGGTTCTCCATCAATGTGCCGAAGTCGCATCTGATTCCTTCTCCACAGCTCCTTTTCATCGGAGCAGTTCTGGACACGACGCAGTTTCAGGCCTATCCTCCCGAACGGCGAGTCCGGGATATTCAGGCTATGATTCCGATCTTTCAGCCTTTATCCTGGGTTTCGGTACGGATGACCCTGAGGCTGCTGGGCCTCATGGCCTCCTGCATCCTGCTGGTCAATCATGCCAGATGGCATATGCGGGCTCTGCAGTGGGACCTGAAGTTCCAGTGGGCGCAGCACCAGGGCAACCTGTCCGATCACGTCCAGATCTCGGAGGAAACTGCAAAACAGTTGCAGTGGTGGCTCTCGAACCGGCAATGGGTCATGGGCAGATCCCTCTCCCTTCCCCAGCCAGAGCACACAGTTGTGACGGACGCGTCCCTTCTGGGATGGGGCGGTCACATGGGAGAGGCGGAGATCAGAGGCCTCTGGTCTCCGGCGGAGTCCCGGCTCCATATCAACCTTCTGGAGCTCCGGGCGATCCGACTTGCACTCAAGGCATTCCTTCCCTCTGTCAAAGGGAAGGTAGTGCAGGTGTTCACAGACAACACCACCGCCATGTGGTACTGCAACAAACAGGGCGGGGGTGGGGTCGTGGACCCTCTGTCAGGAGGCTCTGCGCCTCTGGACATGGCTGGAACATCAGGGCATGTTCCTGATGGTTCAACACTTGGCAGGTTCCCTGAACGCCAGGGCGGACGAACTCAGCCGCAGGTGCATGATGGATCACGAATGGCGTCTTCACTCGGAAGTGGCGCAAGGACTCTTTCTACAATGGGGAGAGCCTTGGTTAGATCTATTCGCCACCGAAGAGAGCGCGCAATGTCATCAGTTCTGCGCGTTGGAATTTCCAAGGCGGCACTCGCTCGGCGGCGCTTTTCGTCGCGAGTGGAGTTGCGGTCTGTTGTACGCCTCTCCGCCTATACCACTTCTACCCAGAGTGTTGAAGAAGATTTGGCACGACCGGGCCCAAGTCATCCTTGTGGCTCCGGACTGGGCTCGAAGAGTTTGGTATCCCGAGCTACTCAGTATGAGCGTAGATCCCCCGATCCGTCTGCCTCTTCGGGAGGATCTTCTGTCGCATCAGCAGGGGACGGTCCTCCACCCGAACCTGTTCAGTCTACACCTTCTTGCGTGGAGATTGAGCGGCGGCAGTTGATTCCTTTCGACTTGCCTCCCGAAGTTTGTGATGTGATTCTGGCAGCCAGGCGTCCCTCCACTAAGGTGGTATACGCCTGCAGGTGGAACAAATTTGTGGCATGGTGCACAGCAAAGGCTGTGAATCCCCTTTCTGCCCCTCTTTCTGAGGTCCTTCTGTTCCTTCTTTCTCTGGCCCAACAGGGTTCTGCCCTGGGTACCATCAAGGGTTATCTTTGTGCTATCTCGGCCTTCCTCAGGCTCCTGATCAGCCCTCCCTTTTCAAGTCCCCTGTTGTTAACAGGTTCTTAAAGGCATTACACACCTCTTCCCTCCTGTTCCGTTTGTAATGCCTCAGTGGGACTTGAACTTGGTTCTTACCTTTTAATGTGCGCTCCCTTTGAGCCTCTACATAACTGTCCTCTTCGTCTTCTGACTCTGAAGACAGCCTTTCTGGTGGCCATCACCTCCGCTCGGCGGGTGAGTGAGCTCAGGCTCTATCTTGCAAACCTCCCTTTCTGTCTGTTCATCCAGACAAGGTTGTTCTTCGGACGCGTCCGTCCTTCTTGCCAAAGGTGGTTACTGCCTTCCACATTGGGCAGACCATCAGTTTGCCTACCTTCTTTCCGCCTCCGCATCCTTCCAGAGAGGAAGAGAGGCTCCACCGTCTGGACCCAAAGCGTGCGCTCTCCTTCTATATCGACCGCACAAAACACTTCCGGGTGGATGACCAGCTCTTTGTTGGCTACGTGGGCGCCAAAAAGGTCGGGCGGTGCACAAGCGAACCGTCTCCCGCTGGGTTACCTTGTGCATCAAGACCTGCTATTCTTTGGCTAAGAAGGAGCCTCCTGTTGGGCTGCGTGCCCATTCCACCAGGGCTACGGCTGCTACCACGGCCTTGGGCCGCGGTGTTCCGCTGCCGGTTATCTGTCAGGCAGCTACGTGGGCCTCGCTGCACACGTTTACAAAGCATTACTGCCTTGACAGTCAGGTCCGGAGGGACAGCTTCTTTGGCCGTTCTGTCCTCCAGGACTTCCTTGTCTGATCTTTGTTCGCAGACCCACCACCGGGGTTGGTATTGCTGGGGTATCTATTCTAAGGTAAGGAATCTGTCACTAACGTGTCTCTTTCAGATGCACAAGTTACTAGCTTGTGTAACGATATATCTGTAAGAGACAGTAGTTAGTGACAGATTCCTACCGCCCCACCATCCTCCCCGTTCTGCGAACTGATTTCTAGGGTTAAGGACATCCCTTTCAGGGCCCTAGTATTTTTCAGACACCTATGTCAGCTTCTTGCATGGCTCTGCGTTCCTGGCGCGGAAAGTCGTGTACAGAACTGACGTCAGCGCGCAGGGCGGCGTCTAAGTACTGCCCGCGACGTCATCCCGGCGATCACGACGCCCGACGACGGACGCGGAGCCGCACGACGCCGCCTACCGGCAGCGCAAGGGTACTGCTACGCAAAAACTTTCCGGATCCAGCCTGACGCCTGGGGATATTTTAAGGTAAGGAATCTGTCACTAACTACTGTCTCTTACAGATATATCGTTACACAAGTTAGTAACTTGTGCTTCTTACTGAAAGAAACAATCTCTAACGGTTGCAGTATGCAGATATTCAGAACCTCCAATGACAGACTTTAATGTGATAAACAGCATTTGTGAATTCAAGGCTGGTAAACAGCAATTGTGGATGCCTACGTTTACATGTGTTGGTTCAATAAAGTCAGACCTACTAGCTTTGCCAATGCTTCTTTATTGTGCCAGTGAGTGTTTCCTTGCTGCAACTTCAGAGGGCATGTTATGACGTGTGAGGAAGAAAGTGTTGTAGGCAGCTGAAACTAGCTTTAGTCAGAGCTCCAATGACGGAGGCATTGCCCTATGGAGTTCTGGCAACCAGTAATTTGTATGGTGACCAGTAGTGAAGACAGTTACAGGGCTGACTGCCCCAGGATATGGGACTGAAAGCGGACAGCCCCAGGATAGTAAGGGTAGCCCCCACCCCCCAATGCTTATATGAAAAGGGAAGCTTTCAAGTACCTCCCTACTTTTAAGGTTGAGCCTGGGCAGCGCATGCGCTGCGAGCCATGCTGTATTGGAGTATGTACTTGAAGCCCCGCCCACTCTCCGCCCATATTTGTCATTTGCTTGCGTCATTGTCCTTAGTAAATGCTGGGTTCTGATTCATTATTAGGCTTGTTAGTCCCTCCTTAGTACCGCCTTGTCTTCATTTGTAACCTCCCATGACGACTGGCCCTTTTACTTCGGTTGTTACACGGTACGTTTTCTTTAGTCTGTAAGCACTATTTTCTTTAATGACTTTAAGCTATTGGCATTGTAAATGACAATGCCTTTTATTTATGTTTTAAAAACCAAAACATAAATAAAAGCCATTGTCATTACATTGCCTAATAACTCATACTCAGCGTAAATGCGAGACCTATTGCATTGCAGATGCTTGTTGGTATAGAGACCCAGAACGTAAGCAGACTCCAGCTTGTTTGACAAATCAGGATGGGACTGGAAACCAAAAAACTCAGTCTTGGAAAAAAAATTCAAACCATTACCACATTGCAAAAAACTGTGATTAGAATGAGGCAGTGAGAGAATGGTTAGTTCATGACTACCCAGCATCCTATGAAATCAGCCCCCCTAACCTGCAGCGACCGTGTAGGAAAGTGCCCTTTTAGACATGGTTACCCCCTACTTTTTGCCTGGTATCTGATGCAACTTTGACTGAAACTGTAATGGGTTCCTGCTAACCAGGTCCCCAGTACCAGTGTTCTTTCCCTAAACTAAACCATTGTTCCACAATTGGCACCACTTTAGGCTCCGTGTAAGTCCCTAGTAAATGGTACCCCAGTACCTAGGGCATTGGGACTAAAGAGGGTCCCTAAGGGCTGCAGCACAAATTGTGCCACCCTAAGGGACCATTCATCAAGCTCATGCAAACTACCATTGCAGCCTGCTGTCTTGGTGCAGTGAAAAGTGAAGAGTTGACATGGCCCATATCCCTGTGTGCCATGCCTGCAAAACACTATATGAGGTATAGGTAAATCACCCCTACACCAGGACTTGCAGCCCTAAGGCAGAGTGTACTATACACCATGTGTGGATAAATCTGCTTGAGTGGATGTGTCCCTGTGATATCGAAGTCAATTCTTAAATATCACAGGTGCACAGGGAAGCCATAACGAGTACATGGGCTGGACACTCGTCATTACAAGTTCCCCGGCTACATGATAGCTTCACTGTAACCCCAGATGCTTAGTACAAAACATCTTGTATAAATAAACCCACACTGATGCCAGTGAAGGATTTATTAACAAATGCACCCAGAGGGAACCTTACAGGTGCCCCCTGAAAACCTGCTGACTACTAGTATGTTGACTGATTGGTCTTGACAAGCCAGCCACCACAGACGAGTTGCTGACCTCCTGAGGTGACAGCCTTCGCTCTCAATGGTCAGGAACAAAGCCTGCTCTGGGCGGAGGAGTTTACACCTCCTCCAAGCAGGATCTGCATTCCAGGGCGGGAAGCTTCAAAGACTCCACCGCCTTTGTTATGTGACCCCGGCCTCTCCAGAGTAGAGATGCCCACCACCCTGTCCAGGCCCCAGTTTTGGCAGCAAGACAGGCTTGGAAACTAGTAAGTTAGGAGGTGTGGAATCATAAACTTTATTTGATTAAAATATAATCATAAAGGTGGACATACATACCATACATATACAGAATAAATTATTAAAATGACCAAGGTGATATAAAAATACAAAATTTAAAACTAGGTAGCAGCAAAGTATTTCTAGAAAGGTTGGTAGGGAAAAAGACCGGGGGTTACAAGGGGACACAGAGAGTGTGACCATTTCATTGGAAACAGGTGGCAAGTATCAATATCAATGAAGGATCATCGGGTTCACATACCCTAGTGTTACAAACACAAAGAACACAGAGGTGACTAAGGTGGGGCTTTGTGGGTCTACAGTTTTGTTTTAGTCACCTGCAGCCCTCTTTACAGTTGCTACCGGGCCTACAATTTGCTGATTAAATTTACGATATACGTAATAAATAAAAATTGTGAAACTTATATTTAGAGCTGTGTTCTCTGGGTTCAAAGCTGCGATAATTGCCTGCAGGACCGAACTCCCAATCTATTCCATTCTGGCCTCAGTTTTAATCTGCGCTGAGTCAGCAGTGCAGGGCAGAGGCATACCAAATGCTCCATAGATTCCACCGGGTCCCCACAACCCCTGCACTGTTGGCTGTCTGACGTGCGACGCCAAATGGGTAAATGTTTCAGCAGGTGCCATTCCCCCAGTCTAAGTGCCATAAATCGCAGTTTTAGATACAAGGGATATGTACAGGGCAGATATGATGACGGTGTAACCAGCTGGTAAGAGTTAATTACTGCCCATGCATGCTTGCGTTTGGCGAGAACAGCTTTGTCTTTAGTGTGGGACAGCATGCGAGTGCGCTTCTTGATGCTGATTTTAAAGGCCGTTTGACTGGGATTTAGATTCCAAAGGTCGCTTGCTGAGAATTGCTGTACACAATCACGGAAGTGCTTACTGTAAGTCCCACTTAGGTTATTAAAGCTAATGTCCAACCACAACATTGACTCAAGGGACCCGCCTTCAGCCTTAGCTTGTGGCACAGGTTTAAATAGGCACCTAGGCTGGAGATTTCATAGTTTAAAAGGCCCAGTTCTAATCGAATCTGTGCGGCGGAGGCAGATTTTGGCATGTGAAAAACACTTTTATAGATCTTGGTCACGTATTGATTTAATGTTGTGCTGATTTTTCCCCTAAAAATTTCGATACCGTATGACAGCGTGGGGCCGACTTTGGCTTTCATGACTTCCATCATTGGGGTTAGGCTCGGACCCATCAGTTTTTTCGAGAGTTTTGAGAAATTCAGTCGGAGGGCTGTGGCTTTCATTGAAATGTTGCTACGATGTTTGGCGAAGGTGCCCCTGGAGTCAAAATTGACCCCCAGGTATTTATAGGATTTTCCTACAACAAGGCTGGAGTCGCTGTACGTCCAGCCACCACCTCCGTGATGTGTCCAACACCAAGCCAACACCACCCCTAAGGTAGACTAGATGATTTGGACACCACCTTTTTAGATTCCTTCATCTTGTTTTGGACGAAATTAGCATTCTAGTGTCAGGGTTATGCCCACTTCCCACAGGAAGTGGTCATATGGAGTGTGTAGACACCCTAAATGTTAGCAGTCCATTAGCCTCTACCTGTCACTCCCCTTAACACTGTTAAACTGAGTATTTAGGTGGCACCCCTGAACCCAAGAACTCAGATTTGACGGATCAGGAGAAGAAGGACAAAGAAGAGTCACTGCCTGGCGAGAACTGTGAACGTTTGGCGCGAAACCATGCATGCTCACAACTCTCTCAACAATCGCAACAGAGTGACTCATCCTGCAATCTGGAGATCGACCCCTAGCCTTGGGTAGCCTGTCAGCACTTCAAAAATCGCCTATATCCTCCCTTGGAGTAGAGGAGCTACTCCCCTGCAGTCCTCAGGCATCGAAGAGCAGAGTCCGGTCCACCGCCTTGCAGCTAACTGGCCCGACCGATGCCTCAGATGACCAGGGAGAGGTACACATGCTCTCGAGGGTGAGATCTGTCTCCCCACCAAGTGTGAAGACACCAGGACCAACTGCAGGGTACCGGATGCCCTACACCAAACACCAACAGCGAGAGTCCAATCTGGAATCTCACTGCACCATGACCAAGCAGTTGTCGGGTGACGTCAACATCCCTGAGACCCACTTCGTGAGTGGCCCAGGTGTTCTGATTTTGCCCCTGCCAGTTGTTTGCCCCAAATCACATGGATCCCCTTTGCACACCCAGCCTAGCCGACCTGACCACTCTGCCCCCGAGCTGCCTGGCCTGGGTACCAACAAACCAGTTGTGCTCCCTTGCTGTAAGGACCCTTGCGACCCAAGCCCCCGCTTTGGAGCTCTAGGACTTGTCCCCAGATCCCCTTGTGCAGCCTATTTCCAGGTGCCCCCTCCCCCCCTTCTCTGTACCACACCAGCACCCTGCTCCTGGCTAAATCCGGGCAGTTCCCAAAGAACTGCTGGTAGTACTTTGGACCTTGGCCCACTACAATCCTAAACCCATAAGGTGAACGCCTGAAACCGACTGTACTTACCGTTATGCATGTATGTCTTTTCTCTACATAGGATTGCATTGTGCGTAAAGGCGCTCGACTTTAAAAATGTTTATTTACCTGTAGGACAAGTTACTTACCTTTGGTAACACCTTATCTGGTTGAGACATGATCTAGCTGCAGATTCCTTACCTTAGACTATCCCAGGCATCAGGCTGGATCCGGAAGACTTTTGTTCGAGCAATATACTTGCTCACCGGTAGGTGGCGTCGGTCGGCCCTGTGTGGCGCCTTCAGCGCCAGAAGTGACGTCCGTGTCGATAATATAGGCACTGAATGAAAGGGCCACTTTTGGACATGGTTAGCCCACACGTTTTGCCTGGAAAATGATGTGATTCTACTGGAAGTGCACAAGGTCCCTGCCAACCAGGTCCCCTGATCCAAAAGCTCTTTCCCTAAACTGAACCTTTTGTTTCTCAATTGACATAACTTCAGTACCCCTTGCAAGTCCCTAGTAAATGGTACCCCAGGTACCTAGGGCATTGGTACTGAAGAGGGACCCCAAGGGTAGCAGCACGAATTGTGCCACCCTAGGGTCCACTCACCAAGGCCATGCACCCTGCCATCGCAGACTACGTGCCTTGGTGCAGACAAAACTGAAGAGTCAACATGGCACACATCCCTGTGTGGCATGCCCACAAACAAAGCATGGAATATAGGTCAGACACCCCTCTGGCAGGCCTTATAGCCCTCAGGCAGGGTGCACTATATCTCCTGTGAGGACATAACTGCATGAGTGTATATGCCCCTACAATATCTATGTTGATTCTTAGATATTGTAAGTAAACACGGAAGCAATGTCATTACGAGTTCCCCAGCTCCGTCATGGCTTCACTGTACTATGGGATGTTTGGTACCAAACATCTCGTCTTAATAAAACTGCACTGATTCCAGTGTCAGATTTATTGATAATTGTACACAGAGGACCCCTTAGAGGGGTCCCCTGAAACCTACCAACCCTTGCTATGGTCACTGACTGCTCTAAGCCAGCCTGTCACCACCAGACAGAGTTCTGAGCGCATCGGATGAGAACAAAGCCTGTCCTGTGCGGAGGTGTTCACAACTTGCCCCGGTCACGAAAAAGCCATCTGTGGTGGGAAGCTTCAAAGGCCTTGCCACCTTTGAAACGCAACCCCCAGCCTCTCCTGATAGAAGGAGTAGGCCCTCCTCCTGTCCTCATTCCCTTTTGGCGGGAAAACAGGCGGGAAAACTTAGAAAGAATAGGAGGTGTACCCACCTCTGCAAACTCCACCCCTCAGGTGCTGATGCCAAGGTGAAGCACATTTTTCATTGCCCACTATCTTGAAGATGGTGGGACTTCTCCAATCAGGGCTAGGGCTATGTCCCCATCCCACAGGTGGTGGGCATAATTGAGGATGTAGACACCCCAGGTAAGGAGCCCATTGGCCACTATATGTCATCCCCTTGTAAACGCCCCTAAATTTACTATTTAGATTGCATCCCCAGACCCTGAACTTAGATTCCACGGACACAAGAAGATGAACAAAGAATTGTTGTTGGACCGAGAACTGCAGACCTCGTGGTGGACTTTGGGCACAAACTCCTGCTGGCCACCATAGAACTTGACAATCACCATCCTCGAGCTCACCTCGTCGCCGTCTGGCCTTCGCAAATCGCCAAAGAACTACCTTGAGATAGAGGTACTATTTCCCTGCAGTCAGAAGTCTCCTAAAGAGCAAAGTTCAGCTCCCCAGCCCAACCAACGTCTCAGAGTGCCATCCAAAGGACCTTGGACCTGAACCTTCCAATTTCCAGAAGGGTAACCACAATAACAACTATATTGCCTTGCTTTTCCACTTGCCTTTTTCCTTCCATAGGAAATTAAGTGTGCGTAATTGCACACAACTGTGATAATTGCATTTTCTTACAATTTATGGTTTAAATCTTTTTATTAATTTTTAAGAAGCAAGGATGAACATTAGCTGCCACCTACATCCCTTGGCCGGTGGGGATCACTACTAGAAGGTCAGTCAACACAGGTAGCGAGAGGAGAGATAGAAGATAAGAAGAAGGAAGATAGGAATTAGAGAAAATAGTAGCTAGAGTGGGAAGCTGGAAAGTCCCTGCCTTGCTGGCGGTCACAGAAGGGGTTAAGTCTGTGGTTGAGGTTAGTCGCCAGTCTGGGTCTGTGTGGTAGAGAGACGGAGGACTCGGAGGTAGCGTGGGCAGGTAAGTTCCACAAATTCTGAGAAGAGAAAGTCGATAGTGGTACCCCACGTTTTATCGAACCTGGGGAGAGTGCGGGACTAGCCAGCTGTGATCTTTTCCATGCCCACTATCTCCCATATCCGATACAACCAATCTAATTTAGTCGGGACCTCGTCAGTTCCCCACCTAGACAGTAACGCCCGTTTGGCGGCCCCCATGGTTAGGTTGATAGCTCTTCCTCTGCATGATTTCAGGGGGTAGGTCAGAGGGTTAGGCAATCCCAACAGAGTGTAACTGAGGAATCTGGGTATTTCGGTGTGGTGTATGGAATCTACCTCCTGAAGAATTGTGTTCCAGAAGGGCTGTATTTTCGGGCACTGCCAGAGAATGTGGGTTAGCGTACCCGGCTGTCCACAGTTGTGCCAACATAAATCACTGGCACCGGGTTTCCATTTAGCAAGACTGACCGGGGTGTAATACCAATGGTGGGCTATCTTTAAAAACATCTCTTTCCCTGCAGTACTGCAAGAAGAGGCCCTGGCCCTATGGATGATTTCCTGCCATTCTTTGTGGGAGAACTCCCGCTCCATCTCCGCTTCCCATCTACGCTGCGCTGGGGATTTACCACTGTGTTTAGGTTTATTGAGGAATGTGGCGAGGCGCCGCCCGCTGACCCG
>CAWUFW010024036.1:0-66421 GCA_963921515.1 Calotriton arnoldi | reverse complement strand
ACCACCACTTCAGTGCACTTCTGGACCTGTGGATACTTTGCCAGGAAGAAGGACTGCTGTGCTGCTGAAAGGACTGCCACTCTGCTGGACTGCTACTCTGCTGGACTCCTGCTCTGCTGTGCTGACCTGCTGCCTGCTGCCCTTCTTGCCTGGGAGTGAGAAGAACTGGGCCTGCATTTCTACCCCTTAGAACCAAAGTGACTCCAAGGGTTTGCTGGCTTGCTTTTTGTTTTGAAGTCTCTTGAACATCAAAGACTTCCAACCACCCTGCTACAGCATCTGGACTCTGGAATCAGTGAGTCTTGCCCTGCAAAGTGGTGCCAACCCAGTCCTGCACCTTTGAAAGTGGGTATAAAGTGCTGCTTCAACCAAAATACATGCATCGCCGTCATTGCGCCGCTCAGACCGGCGCATCTCCCTCGACGATGACTCATCGCCGTTGCTCCAAGGATCGAGTGCATCGATTCACCAACTGTGCAGTGCATTGCCTACATTTCCAACGCATCTTCAACTTTGCACGTCTCAGAGCCGACGCATCATCTCTGTATTAAGGACCGTCAATGACGCATCACCTCCTCTGCTCCTTGAATCTCCCTCACTGACAACGCAAACAAGGTACTTTGCTGCCAGCTAAGGCTGGTCCCTGTATCCAACCCACGCTTCATCGCGGTTGTCCTGAACTTTCAGATTTGTCCCGGTCAAGTGCGACCAGATGGCCCCAGTTGGCACTTAATGCCTTCAAGCACTACATTTCAGATTAACATTTTTAAATTCATAACTCTTGTTCTACTTATAGGATGTTTGTCCTTTTGGTCTTGTTTTGTTCATTAAATTAAGCTCTATTCTAACCAGGTGTGGTATTTTTGTGTGTGATGTTATCACTGTTTTACTGTTTGAAGTGTTGCACAAATACTTTACGCATTGCCTCTAAAGTTAAGCCAGAATGCACTGTGCCAAGCTACTATAGAGAGAGCACAGGTTAATTTAGGGTGTGTATCTGACTTACTCTGGCTAGGACTGTGGTTCCTGCTTGGACAGGGTGCATACCGCTGCCAACCAGAAACCCAATTATAACAGCAACCATCAGGCAATCAGTTGACATATTATGCAAAACTACAGTTGGCAAAGAGAAATGCTTTCGAGCCTAAGCAAGCATACCAAGAATTTTGACAGTACAAATCTTCTACACCCACTGTTTATTAGAGGGGGTATCCAGCACCCAAATGCTTGCCTGCTATGGCAATCTGTTAGATTCCATGGAACAAAATGCCCATCTGTACGTTTTAATACATAGTAATAACAATCTAACCATAAATGCCTATGGACTTTAACATATGCTTTTTACAATCAATATGTCGGGTCTACAGTAACCCTAGATGTAGATCGCGGAGTTCCCCCGCGCAAAACTCTGCGAAGTGCAAAAAAACCTCTGCCGTGGCACGCGGAGTTCGCGAGCAGCGGAGTGCGTTAGATAAATGCCGTTTGCAGTGATTTTCAGTGCCAGGTGCTTGTCCGCACTGTGCAATCATTGCGAACAGCACCATGCACAGCGCAAATGGACGCTGCTTCCTTTCTGCCGCTCGAGTAGATTTTTACTCGAGTGGCAGCTTTCTCAACGCGAATAAACGGTTTCTCAACGCGAGCGGTCACGAGCATACGTGACCACTCGCAATGAGAAATCTGACCACCCGTGTTGAGAAATCTTGCCAGCAGGTTGATTTTTCACGCTCGCGCTCGCCAACTTGACGTTGACGAACAGGCGCAAGGAAAAAAACTCCACTCTGCAATGCGAAGCGGAGATTTTCGGAAATTCGCGTAACCCGGAGTGCAGAAAACTCCACAAACTACGCAAGAGGAGCGGAGTTCATTGCCCAGACTTAGACTACAGCCTTTATTGTAACTTTTCATAATAAACAATCTGACATATAGCCTTCATCATTGGCTTCTCACCATAACCAATTTAGCCTAGGTGAAGGATTCACAAAGAATGGCTGAGGCTTTACAGAGGAAAGCACCGCTCATGCCACTTTCACCAAGATAATTTTTTCGAATTCACATTAGGTGCACATGGACCGAGGAAGGCAGCCTTTATTGCCCCCCTGATTGAGAAAACTCAAAAGATATGCAAGAATGGCCCAGCACTCATAAGATAGACTGATAGGCCATTCTTCCAATTTAGAATAGGTCCATTAGACTAGTGTACGCTTTCGACAAGGCAACCTTCCGGCATACAGTCCTAAAAGCACAAATGTATACTATGGGCCAGATTACGATGCTGGTCAGACTGACCGTCTGATTGCCGTAGCGCGGTTCCGACTGCTGAGGCAGGATAAGTTTCCTCCACTGCGTTACAATACAACCGCTACTACGGTGGCGGTCTCATCTATGGTGGTGCACATACCCCTGAATATGTCGCTGCAAGTGCATGCAGAATCACAGGAAACATGTGATATGTACACACATGCCTGACATATGTGGGGATATGTCTTGTGCACCATGTACCCCATTGCTGGAGTGTGGTGATCTGTGCACAGTCCAGTCAAAGTGGAAACATGCCTCCTACAACTTGCCTGCATTCCGGCACCCACAGGATTGTAGGCTTCGGGGTTCAGCTGCCGTGATGTAGGGAGGACCTGTAGAAAGGGATCCACGCCAGAAACTGTGGGTGAGTGTGCACCCCAAATCCATCGTTTCCGACAACTCGAGGCAGGCAGTCAGACCGCCACGGTTGGGTCATCCGAAACACACATCATAATACGGACTGACATCCTTGTACTGCCCTATGAATGCTGTTTTTCTCTGACCGGCATCTTGGTGGCCAGATAAAGGCTGTCGGAGTCGGCAGTCTTTCAGTGGTCAGTAGGAGTACAGGAGGCAAGCATCGTAATCTGGCAGTTAGACTGACCGCTTCCGACGGACCATGGCGGTCGGACCGCCTGTGACAGGACCGCAGAAGCTGGCCCGACCTGCATCATAATTAGGGCTCCCGGTTTTATGGTATTTATTTTTTCAACATTTCTCTCTGTATTTATCCATATTTATTTTTTGCTCATTTTTTCTGTGTTTATCCATTTTTATTTTGTGTTTTTTGTATAAATGAAGCTGCAATGGGTATTTTTCCACATTTATTTAACTGATAAATGTATACTCGCATTTGAATGTCCAAAAGGTTTTAGCAGTATACAGCGCAATAGCGTTATCTGAAAACACTTGCACTGTAGAATAGCATAAACTTCTGTAGATCTGCTCTTAATTAAGATTAATTAGGAAATCTGTTGTCTTTTTTCATCTCTCCTACCTCTCAATCTGTACACCTACTGACCTGGCACTCATGACTGACAGTAGAAAAAAATAATTCAAAGAAGGCCTATTTTCCGTATTTTTCTGTATTTAAAAATAAATACAGACAGGAAAATAAAACATTTTCTGTCTGTATTTATCTGTAAAGATCAGTAAAATGGAAAACCGGGAGCCCTATTCATAATCAGGCCCCAAATTACAGTTGCAAAGCAAAATACTATCTCTCCTCATAGAGCCTATAATCTTTACAGTACTACATATCTTCTGTCCCAATAGTTTGTTTGAGTAGATCACCAACACAAAAACCATTGCCTACTACAGTAATCTGTGGAATTCCGTGTAACAAAGTACCTGCCTCCAAGCTTTAGCACAGTCTAATAATAATCCATCCTTAAAAGACTGATGTCTTTAAAGCATGCTTTTCACAAAAAGTATGTCAGGTCTGCTGGCTCTGTCATAACATTTCATAATAAACAGATGAAACATACGAAACCTGTCATGTTTTTTTCCAATGAACTGATGAAGCTTTCCCCCTTTAATATTGGCTTTACACTTGATTTAACAATGGACTGTCCAAATGCATCATGAATACAATTAAAACCTTACAATATGTGGAAAAATAAAGCATGCAAAACAATATACAACCCTTCTCAACAGGACCTAAATAGAATCATCACAGTGCAACCCCCATGGTTTGTCAGAGTGGGTAGCCATGATCATTAGCTTGCCAACATAACTAACTCAGTCCTCCTGTATTGAGTATCAACTTTACCAGAAGCCAAAAAGTGCAATACAAGCAGTTGTGTACTTGGTGTGGGAGACATGTGGGTGGAGTCTAAGCCCAACTCTCAGTAGGACTCTGAAAGCTCTTTTTTGTTGATCACATATGGTTGGATGCCAGTTCCACTATCAAGCCAGACCTAAAAATCCATGTAGGTTAATGACCGCCTCCTCCTATCTGTTCTGCTGCCAGAGAAAAACACTGTGAATTGTCTAGTTATCTAGGGCACTTTAATAGAATTACAATGTCATGTATGTGCCTCTTAAAATTCAAGCTCAGAAAACTAGTTAAATAAACAAAATCATCACAGCTGTGTGGAGTATAAGCACTTTTTTGTCGAAGCACACAACGTCTGCACAATCAAAAGGTACTCTTGGCACCCAACATGTCAGTAAAGCCAAAGTCACACTCCTGGTAATTCTCACATAATTGTTTGGAGACATCTACACTGTCAAGCAAGACCATAAAATGTCTTCAGGCCCAGAAATCACTTCCTGGGTTTGGCATCCATCTGCGGAGCCAACTTCACCAAAGTGCATAAGCCATCAAAGGGTGGAACTGGAGGTCAGTGTGATAGTAGTAATGGTACTCCACTGCCCTTTTACCAGCAAAACACTCCTGTTGATGCTGGAACTGGCTATTTCATTGGGCAACAGCTTCCAGCTGATGTACAGGGTAGGTCATTGTTGTTCCGGGAATCTCTGCAACAGGACTGCACCAAGTTTTTTAATGGAAGCATCTGTCCACAGGATAAATAACTAGCATAGAGCGAGTTGAGGCATTAGAA
This sequence comes from Calotriton arnoldi, assembly GCA_963921515.1. NCBI lineage: Eukaryota > Metazoa > Chordata > Amphibia > Caudata > Salamandridae > Calotriton > Calotriton arnoldi. Next base: position 61,553 of record CAWUFW010024036.1, on the reverse strand, counting down.
TGTCTGTTCTGCCTCCTCACAAATAGATACTTAGGAGCATATGTGACTAAAGATCAAACAACGCAGGGCAGCAAGTAAAGTTACTACAGTGCGCTGCATTGTGGCAATGGGAGACAGCTGAAAAGCACCATACCTACTAAGAGATGGCACTCTTCAGCCCCCTCCTTGTACACTTGTGGCTGCGAAGCGCCATTGTAGCCACCCTTGTGCCGTGCTGCAAGGGTACCTGCATTATAGGCATGATTGTTTTGTACTGGAAGGGATACCCTCCTGCATAAAAACAATCTTCCACAGTAGTTTCCTCTTTCTATGTTTGATGTAGAATGCATCATTTATAGAAAGAGGAAGTAATGAGGAGAAATAAAGATATTTTCCTCACTGGGGAAGGCGTGGCATTTTGACGCATTCCCAGGTTTACTGGCTTGACTAAATCTGGAAATGAGCCCAAAATCCATGGGTGGATGCATGAGCGTGCCCATGCTCCACCCATTAAAAACCTCCCAGATGCACTGTATCACAACGCAGGAAGAGGGCTGCATTGCATTAACTTTTCTTTACCAAGCCATGCAGGGCGACACAAGTCAGCCCTTACGTGGCTTAGTAAATACCAACTAACATTTTGCATTGAGGCTGTGCCAGAAAAGTGGCACAGCCTAACTCCCCAAGTGGTGCCTCCCCAGTCCTGGACCTTTGGAAGTGGGGATAAAGGTGCTCTAAGGGCAGCAGAAGTCCCCATCACAACCGACGCAGCATGACACAACCTAATGCAGCCCTTGCTGCTTCTCATCCGAACCGACGCAGCGCAATGCAACTCAAGGTAGACCTCGCCTTGCAGCCCTTTCAGTTCCTGCTTGAAACTGATGCAGCACAACCCAACTTGATGCAGGCCCCTACATCGCTCATCGAAACTGACGCTGCGGGACACATCTTGACACAAGACCCCACATTGTCTCTCGGAAACGTCACTGCACAGCACAACACCCTTCATCCAGAACACAAGTCACCATTCTCAGTCGGCCTAACCTGGTCCCAGCAACCAGCCCATGCTCCATCGCGGTCGGCCTGAACTTGTGACTTTGGTCCTGTCCGGCACAGCCAATTAACCACAATTAGTGCTTTTAAGCACTATTTTTATCTAAACTGTTAAAATTGCATATTTCCAGTTTTATTAATTGGATTTTTGTCCATTTGGTGTCAAATAATTCATTAAAATGTGCCTTATTTTTCTAAATTGATGTGGGATTTTTCTCGTGTTCTGTTTTTACTTTATTACTGTTTGTGTGCTACATAAATACTTTACACATTGCCTCTAAGTTAAGCCTTATTCCTTTTGTCCCAAGCTACCGGAGAGTTAAGCGCAAGTTAATTTAGTGACTTTTTGTGGTTCACCCTGACAAGGATTGTGGCTGTTGCTTGAGTAGGGTTTCAAACCCCCACAAACAACAACACAATTTCTCACACACCTATTGTAGCCCACTAATCTAAGTAAAGATCATAGGGCCTCATTACAATGTCAGTCGGAAAAGCTCCGAATTGCATTTGATTTGATCGAGCCCGTGACGGAAGCCATGTTTCCGACCGACTCGGAAACATTTCCGACCGACCGATTACGATACAAGGTAGTCGGTCGGTCATTCCGAATCGGTTCCGACCGGCATTCGGTTAGTCCTAGTCAATCGGAGTCGAATCATATAGCTTTACAGGTTGTGTTTCCGACCGACCAATTACTATGTCGGATCCCGAGAGTCGTTCAGACTCGGTCTGTCCGACACGGATTGGCTGTCAGAATCTGACTTTGGGGGCCCGTAGCAGGACTCCATTCACACGGAGGCCTCCGGTTGGGGCCCGTGATAGTACCCATGGGACCCCTCTTTCCATACCATGCACAGTGTGGCAGGCACCATGGGGTGCCCACCAGAGGGTGCAAGATTTTCCGCAACCACCCCTTTTTAGGTCTCGCTCTGAAAGCCAGCGCTTCAGCGCTGGCTCTGAGCGAGACATTTGTAGTGTGGTTGCAGAAATGCAACCACTCTTTTTGGCTGGCATCGAGTGTGCGGTTACGCGCACAAGGACGAGCGGAGGTGCCATATGGCTTTCCTCTCTCGTCATGGTGCGCGCACATCGCACACCATTTGCCAGCCTGCTTCGCAATCTCTCCTCCCTTCTCCCCCTCCCTTTTCGGCTTTGATGAAGCTCCTCTGCTGCTGGCATTCCCCCTCCCTTCTCGCCCAGCCCTTCTTGTCTAACTTTCTCTCTCTCTCGCCTGCCTCTGCTGCTGGCATTCCCCCTCCCTTCTCGCCCAGCCCTTCTTGTGTTCAATGTAAAGGGCCCGGCTTCTCCTTCAAATTAGGTGTGTGCAGTATCAAATGCCCGAAATGAATAAAGCATAACCGGATACGCACTGTGAACGAACGTGGGCATTTCAGGATGAGATGAAAGCACACATCTGACATGGGACTTAACAGTGGTTTGTTGGAAACAGTTCCAGCCTCTGACTGCCTAGAAGTATGTCACTTGCTGCAAAAAAAACAACAACAATAAATGCTTGTTTATTGCTCATTCTCCTGCCAAACTCTCTGCGAATTAACCTCTCTCTCTACCTCTCCCTCTCTCTCTCTACCTCTCCCTCTCTACCTCACTGCCACTCTATCTCTGACTCTACCCCTCTATCTCTCTACCTCTCTCTACACCTCTCTACCTCTCTCTCTCTACCTCTCCCTCTCTCCACCTCTCTCCCTCTCTCTCTCTACCTCTCTCTCTCTCTCTACCTCTCTCTCTCTCTACCTCTCTACCTCTCTCTCTCTCTCTACCTCTCTCTCTACCTCTCTCTGTCTACCTCTCTACCTCACTACCTCTATACCATCTCCTTCTACCTCTCTACCTATCTCTCTACCTCTCTCTCTCTCTACCGCTCTCTCTCTACCTCTCTCTCTACCTCTCTCTCTACCTCTCTCTCTACCTCACTGCCACTCTACCTCTGCCTCTACCTCTACCCCTCTATCTCTCTACCTCTCTCTCTCTCTCTCTACCTCTCCCTCTTTCCACCTCTCTAACTCTCTCTCTACCTCTACCTCTCTCTCTACCTCTCTCTCTCCACCTCTCTACCTCTCTCTCTATACCTCTCTCTACCTCTCTCTCTCTACCTCTCCCTCTCTCCACCTCCCTCTCTCCACCTCTCTCTCTACCTCTCTCTCTACCTCTCTCTCTCTCTCTCTACCTATCTCTCTACCTCTCTCTCTCTACCGCTCTCTCTCTACCTCTCTCTCTACCTCTCTCTCTCTACCTCACTGTCACTCTACCTCTGCCTCTACCTCTACCCCTCTATCTCTCTACCTCTCTCTCTCTCTCTCTCTCTCTACCTCTCCCTCTTTCCACCTCTCTAACTCTCTCTCTACCTCTCTCTCTACCTCTCTCTCTCCACCTCTCTACCTCTCTCTCTCTACCTCTCTCTACCTCTCTCTCTCTACCTCTCCCTCTCTCCACCTCCCTCTCTCCACCTCTCTCTCTGCCTCTCTCTCTACCTCACTACCACTCTACCACCTCCTTCTACCTCTCTAACTCTCTACCTCTCTCTCTACCTCTCTCTCTCCCTCTACCTCTCTCTCTACCTCTCTCCCTCTCTCTCTCTACCTCTCTACCTCTCTCTCTCTACCTCTCTCTCTCTACCTCTCTCCCTCTCTCTCTCTCTCTCTCTCTCACCTCTCTCCACCTCTCTACCTCTCCTCTCTCTCTACCTCTCTCTCTGTACCTCTCTCTCTGTACCTCTCTCTCTACCTCTCTCTCTACCTCTCTGCCTCTCTCTCTACCTCACTACCACTCTACCATCTCCTTCTACCTCTCTCCCTCTCTCCCTCTCTCTCTCTACCTCTCTCCCTCTCTCTCTCTCACCTCTCTCTCTCTACCTCTCTCTCTCCTACTCTCTCTCTCTCTCTCTACCCTCTCTACCTCTCTCTCTACCTCTCTCTCTCTACCTCTCTCTCTCTCCACCTCCATAACTCTCTCTCTCTACCTCTCTCTCTCAACCTCTCTCTACCTCTCTCTCTATCTCACTACCACTCTACCATCTCCTTCTACCTCTCTAACTCTCTACCTATCTCTCTCTACCTATCTCTCGCTACCTCTCTCTCTACCTCTCTCTCTACCCCTCTCTCTCTACCCCTCTCTCTCTACCCCTCTCTCTCTACCGCTCTCTCTACCTCTCTCTCTACCTCTCTGCCTCTCTCTCTACCTCACTACCACTCTACCATCTCCTTCTACCTCTCTAACTCTCTACCTATCTCTCTCTACCTCTCCCGCTACCTCTCCCTCTACCTCTCCCTCTACCTCTCCCTCTACCTTTCTACCTCTCTCTCTCTCTACCTCTCTCTCTCTCTCTCTACCTCTCTATCTCTCTACCTCTCTCCCACTCTACCTCTCTCTCTCTCTCTCTCTCTCTCTCTCTACCTCTCTACCTCTCTCTCTCTACCTCTCTCTACCTCTCCCTCTCCCTCTCTCTATACCTCTCTACCTCTCTCTCTCTCTCTACCTCTCTCTCTCTCTACCTCTCTCTACCTCTCTCTCTCTACCTCTCTCTCTCTCTACCTCGCTCTCTCTCTACCTCTCTCTCTCTACCACTCTACCTATCTCTCTCTACCTCTCTCTACCTCTCCCTCTCTCTCTCTACCTCTCCCTCGCTACCTCACTGCCACTCTACCTCTACCTCTACCCCTGTATCTCTCTACCTCTCTCTCTACCTCTCTACCTCTCTCTCTACCTCTCTCTCTCCCTCTCTCTCTCTACCTCTCTCTCTCTACCTCTCTCCCTCTCTACCTTTCTCTCTCTCTACCTCTCTACTTCACTACCTCTCTCTACCTCTCTCTCTTTCTACCTCTCTCTACCACTCTCTACCTCTACCTCTCTACATCTCTTTCTCTACCTCTACCTCTCTACCTCTCTCTCTCTACCTCTCTCTCTACCTCTCTACCTCTCTCTCTCTACCTCTCTCTCTACCTCTCTACCTCTCTCTCTCTACCTCTCTCTACCTCTCTCTACCTCTGTCCACCTCTCTACCTCTCTACCTCTGTCCACCTCTCTACCTCTCTCTACCTCTGTCCACCTCTCTACCTCTGTCCACCTCTCTACCTCTCTCTACCTCTGTCCACCTCTCTACCCCTCTCTACCTCTGTCCACCTCTCTACCTCTCTCTACATCTCTACATCTGTCTAGCTCTCTCTCTACCTCTATACACCTCTCTACCTCCTCTACCTCGCTACCTCTCTCTATACTTCTCTACCTCTCTCTCTACCTCTCTACCTCTCCCCACCTCTCTCTATACCTCTCTACCTCTCTCTCTCTACCTCTCTACCTCTCCCTCTCTCCTCTACCTCTCGCCCTCGCTCTATCTCTACCTCTCTCTCTCTCTACCTCTCTCTACCTCTCTCTCTCTCTACCTCGCTCTCTCTCTACCTCGCTCTCTCTCTACCTCTCTCTCTCTACCTCTCTACCTCTCTCTCTACCACTCTACCTATCTCTCTCTACCACTCTACCTATCTCTCTCTACCTCTCGCTCTACCTCTCCCTCTCTCTCTACCTCTCCCTCTCTACCTCACTGCCACTCTACCTCTGACTCTACCCCTGTATCTCTCTACCTCTCTCTCTCTAACTCTCTCTCTCTACCTCTCCACCTCTCTCCCTCTCTCTCTCTACCTCTCTACCTTTCTCTCTCTACCTCTACCTCTCTACCTCTCTCTCTCTCTCTCTACCTCACTACCTCTCTCTACCTCTCTCTCTACCTCTCTCTCTTTCTACCTCTCTCTCTACCACTCTCTACCTCTACCTCTCTACATCTCTTTCTCTCCCTCTACCTCTCCCTCTTCCTCTCTACCTCTCTCTCTCTCTCTCTACCTCTCTATCTCTCTACCTCTCTCCCGCTCTACCTCTCTCTCTCTCTCTCTCTACCTCTCTCTCTACCTCTCTCTCTCTACCTCTCTCTACCTCTCTCTCTACCTCTCTCTACCTCTCCCTCTACCTCTCTCTATACCTCTCTACCTCTCTCTCTCTCTACCTCTCTCTCTCTCTCTCTCTACCTCTCTCTACCTCTCTCCCTCTACCTCTCTCTATACCTCTCTACCTCTCTCTCTCTCTACCTCGCTCTCTCTCTACCTCTCTCTCTCTACCACTCTACCTATCTCTCTCTACCTCTCTCTACCTCTCCCTCTCTCTCTCTACCTCTCCCTCTCTACCTCACTGCCACTCTACCTCTGCCTCTACCCCTGTATCTCTCTACCTCTCTCTCTCTACCTCTCTCTCTACCTCTCTCTCTACCTCTCTACCTCTCTCTCTACCTCTCTCTCTCTCCACCTCTCTCCTCTCTCCCTCTCCCTCTCTCTCTACCTCTCTCCCTCACTACCTCTCTCACCTCTCTCTCTCTCTACCTCTCTACTTCCTACCACTCTCTACCTCTCTCTCTTTCTACCTCTCTCTACCTCTCTACCTCTACCTCTCTACATCTCTCTCTCTACCTCTACCTCTCTACCTCTCTCTCTCTACCTCTCTCTCTACCTCTCTCTCTACCTCTCTCCACCTCTCTACCTCTCTACCTCTCTCCACCTCTCTACCTCTCTACCTCTCTCCACCTCTCTACCTCTCTCACCTCTGTCCACCTCTCTACCTCTGTCCACCTCTCCACCTCTCTCCACCTCTCCACCTCTCTACCTCTGTCCACCTCTCTACCTCTCTCTACCTCTGTCCACCTCTCTACCTCTCTCTACCTCCGTCCACCTCTCTACCTCTCGTCCACCTCTCTCACCCCTCTCTACCTCTGTCCACCTCTCTACCTCTCTCTACATCTCTACATCTGTCTAGCTCTCTCTCTACCTCTATACACCTCTCTACCTCTCTCTACCTCGCTACCTCTCTCTATACTTCTCTACCTCTCTCTCTACCCCTCTACCTCTCCCTCTACCTCTCTCTATACCTCTCTACCTCTCTCTCTACCTCTCTCTACCTCTCTACCTCTCTACCTCTCCCTCTCTCCCTCTACCTCTCGCCCTCTCTCTATCTCTACCTCTCCCTCTCTCTACCTCTCTCTCTCTCTACCTCGCTCTCTCTCTACCTCGCTCTCTCTCTACCTCTCTCTCTCTACCTCTCTACCTCTCTCTCTACCACTCTACCTATCTCTCTCTACCACTCTACCTACTCTCTCTCTACCTCTCGCTCTACCTCTCCCTCTCGCTCTACCTCTCCCTCTCTACCTCACTGCCACTCTACCTCTGACTCTACCCCTGTATCTCTCTACCCTCTCTCTAACTCTCTCTCACCTCTCTCTCTACCTCTCCACTCCTCCCTCTCTCTCCACCTCTCTACCTCTCTCTCTCTACCTCTACCTCTCTACCTCTCTCTCTCTCTCTCTCTCTCTCTCTCTACCTCACTACCTCTCTCTACCTCTCTCTCTTTCTACCTCTCTCTCTACCACTCTCTACCTCTACCTCTCTACATCTCTTTCTCTACCTCTACCTCTCTCTACCTCTCTCTCTACCTCTCTACCTCTCTCTCTCTCTACCTCTCTCTCTACCTTTCTACCTCTCTCTCTCTCTACCTCTCTCTCTACCTCTCTCTCTACCTCTCTCTCTACCTACCTCTCTACCTCTGTCCACCTCTCTACCTCTCTACCTCTGTCCACCTCTCTACCTCTGTCCACCTCTCCACCTCTCTACCTCTCTCTACCTCTGTCCACCTCTCTACCTCTCTCTACCTCTGTCCACCTCTCTACCTCTCTCTACATCTCTACATCTGTCTAGCTCTCTCTCTCTACCTCTATACACCTCTCTACCTCTCTCTACCTCGCTACCTCTCTCTATACTTCTCTACCTCTCTCTCTACCTCTCTCTCTACCTCTCTCAAATATAGCTACAACGTCTACGTATAATACGGTACGCTAAGTGGCAGCCGCAGCCTAAAATCACTTCTTGTCCTTAAAAAAAAAACAATCATTACCATATCCAATATATCTCCCCTTTATGACCTTATAAGTATTTACTTCTGCAGCACAATATCCTTTCGTCAACAACATCAAATGTTGCACAGCTAAACACTTATAAGGTCCCAAAGGCGAGACCTATTGGCTATGCCAATGCTTGTTTTAATGGGTGCCTGTGTTGTCGGTCCGAACACAGGCTCCCATTGAAGTCAATAGGAGTCCGACCGAATGGTGTTTGGAATAGGCCTGGGCGGTGAACTCCACTCCGTTCGCAAAGTTTTCTGCACTCCGCGCTCCACGGAGTGCAGAAAATTCCGCTTTGCGTAGTGCAGTGGAGTTTTTTCCGCGCTCACAAACGGTAAGTTTGCGAGCGGTAGCTGCCGCTTGGGTAGAATTTCTACCCGAGCGGCAGGAAAGCCAGCGCGAACAGCAGTTCTCACTGCACACCGCCGCTTGCGGAATTCCGCAGAGATTTTTTGTCACTTCGCGGAGTTCAGCGTAGCAAAACTCTGAGAGCTACACCCAGGGTTAGTTAGGACCCATCGTAATTGGTTGGTCGGACTCCCCGAACCCGAGCCGGTCGGAAACCATTCTGACAAGGAGTCTGTCGGAATGGTTTCTGACTGACATCATAATGAGGCCCATAGTTATTTCTTCGTTTGAGGTAGGGTTGTTTGAAGGTTGGCATGTACTTTGGACCGCTGAGGTTGTATAACACACTTGCCCGCTTGATACCCTATTTGTTGTGCAACTTTCATATTAACAGGGCCTTTAACAGGATTTCTTCTTAATCCAGTAGTTTGTAAAGCTGCAAAACAATGGTTCACTGTCTTAGGAGCTTATTGCGAGTCTGGCGGACCGCCAGACTCGCGGGGGCACGGTGGTGGCAGTCTTCCGACTGCCCTAATATGACCAGGCCAGTAGGGCCACCCTGGGACCACCACAACATCCCTGGCATGGCGGTCTTGAGGCCACAATATGCTTGGCAGGGCCGCTGCGGCTCCGCCAAGCATATTACGAGTTCCTCACTGCCACACTTTCCATGGCAGTGCGATTGCCATGAAAAGTGTGGCGGTGAGGATACAAAGAGGGCCCTACAGGGCCACCTGGTGCCTCATCGCCATTGGGTGCATGCAGGGGGGCACATGGTGTACCCCCCTGTCTGCATGCACCTCTATGTTCCAGCGCTAAACAACATTGTGCATTTCGGTCCGTGCTAAAACACGCTTTGACGTTCCCATTGCGGTACCTATTTTAAAGGCAGCGCCATGGGAAAGCAAAAGAACTGCCAGTCAGTGACTTAAAAGGTCGTAATTTGGTATGTGGTCTGTTTTGGCTTTGGCAGTTTAGGAGCTGGCAGCAGCATGGCAGCCCCGCTCTCAAACCGCCAAAGTCATAAAACGGCCCATAGTGTTTTTCCAGGATGTCCTTTAGATGGCAATAACATCTAGATATGCTGTGCCATATCCGTGATGTTCTTTCAGCATTTAATTAATCAGCTATGAAATGCAGCTAGGGGCCCTGTCAGAATGTATACGTTATACACATTGGTAATACGGAAATGGTGCTTTTGTAGTAATTATTTTGAAAGGAAACCTACCAATAGGCTTTTGTTAGGTCTAACACAAAGAGATATTCAGCTTGTCTGAGTTTCTGTATTAGTTCTTCAACCCTAGGTGTTGTATAGCTCTTGAATTGTATGTGTGCGTTCCATTGGCAGAAATACATGTGAAACTAATATTTAACTCTAGGTTTCCATACGCTGTTGATCTCCATAAAGGAATGTCCTTTTACCATTTTCAATTTACACCTGTATCTGTTGTTCTTTTACTTGTGGCAGCACATTGGGTCTTTGTAGTACACAAACAGCAACGCCATTCTAAGTTGGCGCAATATAAGAGAGGTCCTGTCTATTTTCTACTGGACAATCAATCTTGAGAACCAATCACATAATTCCTTTTTCAAAATAATAATCTTTTGTTTATCATCCCTTTCAACAAGGTCATCTGTTACAGGAAGGTCGATGGTGATTTTAATCCTTTTTAGGTCGAGCCTCGAGTAGCGCGCAAGCGCTGCTCTGGCGAGACTTTAAGTAAGGGGTTTGAAAAGCTGACCAGACGCTCGTGCGTCGTGGCCTTTTCGGGCGGTTACGCGCGACGCAGACATGTGTTTCCCATTATCGTGCCCAGACGCGGGCGCGATAATTGGAAACACATGCCGGCAAAAGGCCATGACGCACGAGCGTCTGGTCAGCTGAGCAGGCTGCCGCGCTCCCTCCTCCCCCTCCGCTCCTCTGTGGTGCGCGCGCACCACTGTTTATTTTTACCGCGCGGCCGCCATTTCTTTTTCATTTTGCAGCCTGGTTCTTTTCTGTTAAGCACTCCATAACAGTTTCCGCTTCTTCCCACTTGCACGCAAACATGTGCTTCTCCCTAATGCCTCCCCCACCCATGCCCTCTGTATTGCTATCCCCAACCCCTGTGTTGCTTCTGCATCCCTCCTGCCCTCCTTGTGTTTCTTTTGCATCCCCTCAAGTCCTCTCCCCTTACTTTCACATTCCCTCCCATGTTGCTTCCGCATTCCCCCCCCCCTTTCCTGTGTTGGCTCCGTGTCACTCCCCACCTTCCAGATGTTGCCTCCGCACCCCACCTGGTCGGTTTGAAGAAGAAAAAAAACTTTTGCACATTTTCTTTTCCTTTTAGTTATTGATTTTAAAAAAGCGCGTGCGAGCGGGGGCGCACACATAAAAAAATGGAGGGAGTCGTGTCAAAGGCTTTTTTTTTACTTTAGCCAACCTGTACAACAACGCAGATGCTGTGCAGCGTGGTTAAAAAACATTGGTAAAGCCAATAGGTCACGAAGGCAAGAAATTGGTTTTGCCAATGCTTGTTAGGTTTTGCCTCAGTGTTGCTGCATAGTTACAAATTGAACAGGCTTTTTAGATAAAGATATCCGACTAAGTAAAGAATCACAAACCTCTCTTTTTCCTTTCTTCACACTTTCACGAGCACCTTCCCTGAGCACCTTCTGTTACTATTACAATTCTATGGTAGCCTTGAGCACCGATATGTTTGTTTTAAATGTCTATATTAGATATGCATAAATCACCATGCTTTCTAAAATCTCAACTAAAAGATTGAAACTAAAAATTGTTGAAATATTCATGTGTGTGTTTGTCTCTCCTTTTTTCCTTCCGAGTTATTCGGATTGTGATGCATTCATTTTCTGTCACGTGCGCTAATTCATATAGTGCTAAGAGAAAGTGATACTATCACTTTCTGTTGTTTTTGGGGTGGTTGCTTCTCCCGATCGGACCACTGTTTGTTTGTATCGTAGAGACAAATTGAAGCAAAAACTACTGTTAATTCAGAAAGTTACACTGTACAACATGTTACTAAACGAGCTGTTTCTGCACCCTGTGGGCACTTGATTGTGTGTGCCTATGTGTGTGTGTTTGTATGCGTGCATGTATAGCTATGTGTACATGAGTGCATGTCTGTATTTGCATGATTGCACCCATGAATGTCTGTGTGCAGGCAAGGAGGGTGTGTTTTGCCCTAGGCCTGCCCATGAAATACTGGATCTGGCACAATAGGGGTAATAATTCCTGGCAGTCTGATGGCCCTGGCACTGTGGTTGTATTTCCTGGCAGCACTCAGGCACTGGCACAACACTGGCACACTGGCACAACAGTGGTAATTCCTAGTAAAATGCTGGCACAGTGGTGGTAATTCTGGTCAATTATAGGCCCCCACACATCAGTGGTAATCCCTGCAACATGCTGGCCTGGCACAACAGTGCTAAATCCTGGTCAAATGCTGGCCCTGGTGCAATGGTGGTAAGCTCTGACAACAACCAACCTTGATACAATGGTGGTAAACCCGGACAACATGCTGGCCCCGGTACAATGGAGGTAATCCCTAGCGAGATGATGCTCCTGCCACAATGGTGGTAATCTCCGACAAAATTCTGGCGCAGTGATGGTAATTCCGGTAAAAATTCTGATCCTGGCACAATGGTGGTAATTCCTGATAATCTCCTGGCCCTGGCATAATGGTAGTACTCTCTGGCAACATACTGGCACAAAGATGGTATTTCCTGGCAAACTGAAGACCTTGGCACAATGGTGGTAATCCCTGGAACATACTGGCCCAATCATAATGGTGGTAACCCCTTGCAACGTGCTGGCCCGGGCATAAGGATGGCAATGTGATAAAATCCTGCTCTGGCATAATGATGGTACTCCTTGGCAACATACTGGCCTTACCATATAGGTGGTAATTTGTGGTAAAGTGCTGGCCCTAGCACAATGGTTGCAATCACTGAAAACATGCTGATCCTGCACCAATGGTCGTAATTTGTATGAAGCATGCTAGCCATGGCATAAAGATGATAATCCATGGCATATTGTGGACAGCCATGGTCAAATGCTGTCAACTGCACGCATATAAATAATGCTGAATACATTTAAATTCAGGCAGACTAAGAGAAGAAACAGTGCAAGTGTACATATGCAACAGGCATGTTACGGTTTATGCTTAACTAACCTTTCCAAACCTCAAGGCAGATGTATTTGCCATTTGCTCGGGTTGTGGGGAGAGGGTTGCATGAAGCGAAACATTCTCCATTTATTAATTTGTGTTTGACATCTGGGACAGTATGTGCTTACGTCTACATTATTTCTACTATTTCCACATATGATGACCAGGCCAAAGTGGTGTCTATTTTCCACAGAAGCTGGGAATTGTAAAGGATTTGTGATTTACTCTGGACGGAACTGCGAAAATAGCCAAAGTATGGCAAAATATTTTGTTTCCAAAACCAGTAGACTAAGTGGTGTTAAAAAAAAAATCAGTTTTTCGTTTCTAATAACGGAATCAGCAAAAGATTTGCTAAGCTAAGATCAACATCCTCCCAGCTATTGAAGGCATGAAGAAAGGAAAATATTTTAACACTATTTTTTTAAGTGTTTTGTAATATTTCCTGTTTTGAGGTTTTAACCTGCTTTTACCTATGTAGGAAATAGGTGTGAACCCTTTGTGGAGCCCAGAAAACTGCATGTTTTTAAACCCTAGACAGCATTTTGTATTCAGCAAGAGATCTTTTTTGTAGATTGCTCCCAAAAAATAACTGAATTCACAAAACAGAGAATGTAAATGGGAAAAGGGACAGTGGTGACAAGGTTTACATTTTAAACTTTCTGAATTGAAGGTCGACCTGTGCAAGGTATATACTGTTATATTCCACAGCTTCTTCCAGGCAGAGAGGTATACAAATTTTGTAAACCTTGCAAACACCTGCAAAGCCCCCAGCCAGCAATGGAGCTGTGGAATACAATGGTTTGTATTGAGTTTCAATCATGCATCACTTTATAATGACTAATAATAAGAATAGAAATGTAATACCAAGGATAGCTGTGCATGTTTGAACTGTACTCGCAGGTCTGAGCTTAGGGATGGGTAACACATGTACCACCCCTGAAATACGAAATACCCAAGATGCAATGCAATCTTGAGAGCTTTCAGGAAACATGTTTTTGTCGATGAAATGATAATAGCAAATGAAATGTCATATCAATCTGCGTTTTCACACTTCTGCAGATAGAAATTAGTATGCACGATGTGTGGTTGGGCCTACTGTACCAAACAAAAGGGCCCAAAATCGTAAACATGTCCTATCTTGTGGAGAGAAAGAAATATGGAGCCAATCTGTAATTCTCAGTTTGGAAAGTAGTTACTTTTGTCCCAACTTGTTAGTGACCCGAGAATATCTTGTACTGCGACAAATGTGCTAATCCATGACAGCAAATAACAAGCATTGGTAATGCATCGGTTTGGCCTATGTAATGAATAAAGAGCTGTTCTCATCGATCATTGTCTGGGAGAAGGAAAGAGCTCCCTGACATATAACACAGGAGTGGAGAGGATGTGGTGCAGCGGCCAGAGCTGCTGACTGGAGAGCTGGGGATCCCGAGTCTCGGTGGCACCACGCAACACCCTGTGATTCTATGCCAATCACTTAATCTCTCCGGCTGCTAAATTGTTATATAAATATGCTGCAAGAGTAAAAGGCAAAACTTTATGCAACAAAGCGGATTTTAACAGTATTTCGGTGGCGGAAAACTGATAAGAGAAGCAGACGAGGAACAAGCATTGGTAAATGTAGGAAAATATGCTACAGCCAATAGAAATGGAGGAAAGGAAAGTGGCACGCACAGGAACTAATGAGAAGCCAGGAATGAGAGGAGGCGGGATGTAAGTCCCTTTTTAGTTTATATTCAAAACAATAGATTTCTCAGCGCAAGTGCTGTGCAGGCGACGGGGAATGATGGTTTCATGCACCCTTTTTCTAACAATTCACAATAAATCAGAATTGCACGTCACAAAGACATTTGTTACACACAATGTACCTATGGTACATTATGACATGGTGTACTCAAAAATGGATCAATAGTCTTGGCTAATATTGACCTGCAGACAGTCTTCTCTATTGACTGGACCATTAGTTGGAGGAGACTTGTGACATTGAGGATGGAACCCTCGCTTCCTGCATCAATTGACACACTATATGGAAGAAGTAAGGAATGGGTGAGCTTTGGCAAGCTTGACCAAAACATAAAAAAGCTTTCAGTTCAATGAGGAAGGAGCCTATTTGCAACACCAACCCTGCATTATTCAATTTCTATGTAAAACAAAACTCACTCTGGCCTTGAAAAAGAGGGTAGTTGACTCCCCAGTAGTTGCAGTTCCTCTTTGCGGACAATCCTGTCATCTTATGCTAGAGAGGGCACAGAGAAGTTCAAGAGCTTTGTTATTTTACACTTCTAAGTCCATGTTTATACTGCAAGGGAAGCAGATGCTTTTGAAGGGTTCTTTGAGGCTAAGAGAGAATACCCAATCCATCAAGTGGAGGCCAAGAAAAAGGAGGGTCCAAAAACTTTGGAATTCCCGCACCAATACAGAAAAATACAGCTGAATGGAATTACAGCAACTTAGGCAGAAAATTCGAATTTTACTGAGAACACGTGCTTTCCATTATTTGGTGTAAATCCGTTCACTAGTTTTAGAGAAATTTGCATTTGAAGAGAAATCCGTGTATTCATGAAGGGGTTAAACCGTTAGGCATGGGCGTCCGCAGAGGGCAAGGAGGGGCGCTTGCCCCCTGGATCGCCGGTGCGGGTCGTAGTGCCGTGGTGCAGGTGCCATTCTTTTTGTAATGCTGGCACTCCAGCATCTAAGTGACTCACTGGGCTGCTGGAGTGCGAGCGATGTTACAAAAAGAATGGCACCCTTCCGCACCACGGGCCGTAACTCTCCTTCCGCCTGCAGAGAATGACGCAACTTGTCCCCTTCCAAAGATTCACAACTCTGACATCACCACTGTCTCTCTTCCTTCCAACTCCGAAATCACCACTGTCTCTCTTCCTCCCAACTCTGACCCCACCACTGTCTCTCCTCCTTCCGACACCACCATTGTCTCTCTCCCTTCCACCACTGCCTCTCTTGGTTCTTGCAGGAAAGTCACCTGTAGTCAGTCCTATGAGGAACGTCTTCACGCTTTATTAAAGATGTTTTGGGCCAGGTATCCTGGGGAGAAAGACGCACGCCCTTCCACCTCAGATAAATGTAAACATTTCTGCTCCCGGTGCAACAAACATCATGCACAGAGTAACCTTAAATTACCGACCACCCAAGTTAGCTTGTCTCAAGCCTTAATTTCCTCCGAGACTACCGCCGTGGAAAATACTAACATTTCTGTGCCAGTCTCGGAGACGGCTGGCATCTGTCCTATCCTCCCAGTAGAAAGTGCCCCAACTGTGCCATCCCTGGAGGAGAAATCCGACAGAGTGCCCATTTCTCCCCCGCCTTTAGTAGAGCCCAAGCGTTTTAATCACCCCGTAGCCAATGCTGACCACTCTGCTGTGCTCTTACGTGACATGAACCGTAGAACAGGCACCAACCTCACCACTGGGAAGGCTGATGCATCTCCCATTCCATCTGATGCTTTTCCCCGTTCAGAGAGTACGACCGGTTCGCCCACCTCTGTCCAAACCATTCCCTCCCTTCCTCTTTTCATCTCTGACTTCACTCTCTCTCCTCCTTCTCCACTATCTGAGCACACCACTCCCTACCTATGTTCTTACTCCAACCTCCCCCTGGCAGATCTGGTCTATCTCTCCTTCAGCCCGCACCTTCTCCCAGTACAGAGAGTACCACTGGTTTGCCAAAGTCTGGCATCACTCCCTCTGTAAGACCTTCTTTCTCTGAAAGCAGCATTTCCTCTCGTTTCTTGCCGTTCACTTGCATCAAGCCACTTGTTTTTCTGCCATGGCGTTAAAAAGCCTTGGAATGTGTTCAAAAGTGTTTACTAAGGCAAGCATATATTCCTAACTCGGACTGCATGATCTAGTGTGTAGCTATTGTATAGCTCTTCAATCCCTGGTGGCACAGCATCCAGGATAATGTGCTGCATGGCTAAACACTTGTAAGGTCCTAAAGGCGAGACCTATTGGCTATGCCAATGCTTGTTTCGTATTAGCTTCTGTTCTTCCTTTATCACTGCCATGACTAACCATTTACCCGGTGAATTATTACCTCAAGGGAACTCCTAGTTGTGCACTGATATGCAGAAGAGCATTGACTAGACCATATGTAGAAGTGTTCATAAGGCACTTCTTCAGGGAATCTTATAGCAACAAACAACAACTGATGACAGAAATGCTTATTCAATCTGAGCCACTGGTGTTCGCTGGGACCTCCATTCCAGTGCATCGTTTTTTGCCCACTAAGTTATCATAGATAGATACATCCCACATGAAGACAATCTTGGTCCTGCTCCAATAAACAGAGTTAGAATAATAAATATATGCTCTTCCCTGCCCACCCCCCCAATGTCTGTTAGATTGGAGTTAGAGTGGTAACTCTGATCCCCCCAATGTACAGACTTTTCCTAGTCTGTTACACTGGAGCTAGAGGAGTAAATCTGACTCTGTCACCCCGCATGTATGCACTTCCCCAATGTTTGTCCAACAGGAGTTAGAATAGTTAATCTGAACCCTCTCATCACCCAAATTATGCACCTTGAACAATATGTGTTAGATTGTAGTTAGAATGGTAACTCTGCCCCCATCCACATATATTGCAGTTTGAATAGAGTATTTGAATTGTTTTTATCAGTCTATTTTGTTTTAAATTGGGTTTACATTACTATGTACACTGGCATTTGTATAAGATATTATGAGCATACTTATTTACAGGCATGTATTTTGTAATTTATTTGATTTTTTTATTGCTTCAACTGTATTTTTAAATTTATTTATAATTTTGTTATTTGCTTTAGCATTAAAAACATTACATTTTGTTGCATATTTTCAAAAGTTATTTAAAGAGGCATTATATATTAGTTTATTTAAAACATTATTTTTATTTGTGTAATATAACTTTTGAATTTATTATCTATTGCTAATTTTTAAAGTAGTGTATTAAATTAGTTTGAAGTTTATGCATGTTTTCAGAATGTTTTTAAAGTTATTAAAATCGTGTTTCTATTTATTTTTGTTACATAGTTTAAAATATATTATCTAGGGGGTGTGGCCAAGATGGCAGGCGGCTAGGACGCATTTTCCGATCGCTCATTGCCCCCTCTCTATATAGCATTATTTCAGCGCCCGCTGGTCCACGTCCAGGGACCCCCAGGAGTTTCCAAGGGCACCCGGAAGCGGGGGGCACAAAAAGACCTCGAGGATCTCGCCCGGGGTCCTGCAGCTGACCGTTGGAGGTTTGAGTCGGGACGGGGAGCGAGGTGGCACGGTCTTGACCAGCGGCGTGCAGCCTATCTCACAACAGCAGGAGGGGCCCGGTGACAAGCACCAACAGCAAGCAGGGGGCCGTGGGACCGGGGAGCGGATCGACTGTCCCCGCAGCGTGGTAAGGTCCCGGCGATCCCGAAGTTGGAAGTGGCGGTCGGGGCCCGGTGCTTGGGCCTGATCTCTGAGGTGACTGCTTGGGCTGTTGAATCGGCGCGAGCCCGCAGCGGCAGGCCGCGACTGGGAACTAATATACCCCTCAAGGCGGGAAGAGCGGACTTGGTGCCCAAAGCAAACGAACAGGGGCTGCTGCCTACATGGGGCGGGAAGGACTTTCCCCTGCGGGGTGCGACCCCACCTCCTAAATAGCTGCGGTGGTCCCAGGGCCTAAAGTTGGAAGGAAGCAGTTGGGATCCGGCTTCGGTGGTTGGGCTCGGATCCCGGGAGGATCAACGTGCCATCGAGGGCATAGTAGCCCTAAGGCTGGCAGAGAAGACGTTACAGCCCTCGGAGGAGTCACTGGGGATTGCTATCCGCATGGGGTGGGACGGACTCCCTGTGTGGCGCAACCCCCCTCAAACTAGCTGCAGCGGTGCAAGGGGCCCGGGGCGGAGCTGGTGACCAGTGACCCATGAGAGGCAGTTGGGGTCCGGGGCCGGTGTCAGGGCCAGAATACCAGGTAGGCGGACCAGGCCGAGAAATTCTAAGAAGCAGGCCCCTGAACACGGGCTGTGGCCGGGCGCTGTCATCCGCCCCAAGGTGAGCGGTGGGGATCCAACAGCACTGATGTAGTGCAGGATATAAGGACATACACCAGGGCGGGGCCACAAGACACTAGCGAGTGCACAAGAAAGTGGGCCTGGAGCGGAGGCCTACTTAGTAAACTAACAGTGAGAGTGTGGCTCCTACCACCCATTACGCCCGTGACGGCCCTGAGGTGCTCAGAGGGTGCGGCGGTCCTGAACACATGAATTGAGTGAAAGGACGAGGGGCGCAAGGCAGGAGTGGACGGGGGCAGGTACAGCAGATAGCATATACCCGCCACGCAGGTTCAACAAAACCAATTCGCCATAGCTGCTGCGGAATCGGGGGAAGGGGCTTTCCATGATCCAAGAGCCGAGAGATACAGGAAAGGCAGAGGGCTTCTGTGTTACTCTGGAGCCCACTCAAACACCAGTTCAGATCTCTGGAACATTGGAGGAGCTACAGGAGGATGGCGGCTGGCCGGAGTAAACCCTGCCTTGATAGAACTTACCAGCAATAGAAGTCGAATCTAGAGGGGCAGCAAAGTCAGAGACCCAGTGAGTGACTCTAGCATATCTGAACACAGCAAAAGAACCAGATAAACAGTGCTTTCACCTCCTAGCAACACATTATTCTGAAGCTCAGCAGGACGCCCCCTTCTACCCCCCCCACCGAAGAGTGGTCTCTGAGAAGAGGCATCAACTGCGAGAGGACTTTGGGATCTGTCCGAATGGTGGAACAACACAGGAACCTCGCTTGGCACGCCCGGTGGCACCCGTGACATCAGATCTGGACGATATGGCCAGGAACAGAACAAAGAAGGAGTGGTCCCTTAAAGAAATGTTTGGGAAGGTCGACGGCCCAGGGACAGAAGACAAACCAACGGCTCAGGAGGCGGAGGCCCGACTGGATTCAGACGACGGTGAGAGCCCAATCACCAAAGCGTACTTAGAATCTCTCTTCTCCTCCTTACGCACAGACCTGAAAGCAATGAAGGCGTAACTCGCCTCCGAGAGGTGCGACGAGATGTGGATGAGGTGGGCGAGAGAGTAGCAGAACTTGAAGATAAAGAAGCCAGCCGAGTGGAGGAAGTAGCGTGGCTTCAACAAGAAGTCCTGCAGCTGAGGGTCCAACAGCTGGATCTCTAGGCTCACAACAAGGATCTGGAGAACAGATCAAGAAGTAACAATATCCATAGAAGAGGAGTGCCATCAAAAGCAGAAGGCTCCGACCTACGCAAATATTTAACGGACCTTCTAAGACATGTCTTGGGCCTCCCAGAAACCTCATCTCTCCAACTGGACCGAGTACATAGAGTGGGCCCCGAAAGACCTGGAAAAGGTCCCCCGGCTGATATTTTAGTGTGTGTCCACGGCTTCCAGATCAAAGAAGACATTCTCAGGAAGACAAGGGACTCCCACCCAATTCACTTCAAGGGTCACTCACCGACCTTTTTTCAGGATAGCTCAAGGATTACCCTCCAGAAATGCAGGGACTTTCGTCCCTTCACGGAGCAAAGAAAGCCAAGATACCTTATGCATGGGACCATCCGTTTCGCATCATCTTCAGACTGGAAGGAGTGCTGCACCAGATCAGATCACATCACTTAAAGAGGCCTGCACTCTCCTACACATCACCATACAAGAGGACACGGGGAGCCGCCAGCCTCTCCTGGACGTACGCGACCTGCGTGGCAGAAGGTGATAAACAACCGACTTGGGCCTAAACCTGACCCAGACACTATCACAAAAGAAAGGCAGACAGTGCTGCAATGGAATCCACCCTCTCGACGGCATCTTGAGATGATGATGATCCTGATGTGGGGCCGGCGAGGCCTTAAGGGAGAGGCAGCAGAAGAGCGGTTGGACAACTGACTCTTGAGATGACCCGCTCTCCACAAGTTCAACGGCATAACCAGGAGTCCCCCGGAGGGGGCCTCTCCAGAACAGTTCTTCCTTGGCCGAACATGCCTCATCCTGACGCGTCGGATCAGACAGACTATGGTCTCCTGTTTCTGGTTATCCTTTTGTTTGTTGTATCCTTTAATTTTTTTCCAGGGGGCTATCTATCTTCTTTTTTTTCCTCTCCTCCGCACCACCAAGCTTGGTTATAGGTACTAGGGGTATAGGCCATCATGCATCTGGGCACTCCGTTATAGCTCAGCAGCTGAGACAGGGGCACAGTGGCCAGGCAGCGCAGCACACTTAAGTGGTCAGGATGCGTACTGTCCGCCTGGTGAGCCTCAATGTACGGAGTCCCAATAACCCAGTGAAACGCAAAGCAATCTTATCCTACCTTGAGCACTCCGGAGGGGACATATGCTTATTACAGGAAACTCACCTGCTTGCTAGAGATGTCCACCGCATGCGCTCTCCCAGGTTCCCTAGACAGTTTTGGTACTCGGACTCAGCTAAAAAGAACGGAGTAGCCATTTTGCTCACGCAGAGCTTTAAGGGTAAGGTCTCTGAGGTTGTGGCGGAGCATAAAGGAAGGGCTATCAGACTTAGACTGCAATGGGGCCATGCTCAGCTCACTGTAGCTTCCTTATATGCTCCTAATAAGCATCAGGAACGCTTTTTGCTTACCTACCTTCCGCAGCTGTTAGCCACCCCGGACCGAGAGGTGGTGATCGGGGGGACCTGAATTTAGTAATGAACACAGACTTAGATCGCTCTGGCCAACGCTCCACACAAACTGGGACTCTCTCACAGACTGGACATCAGTGGCTCACGAACAATTCCCTAAATGACGTATGGAGACAACTGCACCCCTCGAATAGGGATTATACATACTTTTCCACAGCCCACAAAACTTATGCCCTTTTTGACCACTTTTTAACCACAGATACACTGTTAAGCAATATAGCTGAAGCAACGATTGAACCTCGTACACTCTCTGACCATGCTATGATTACATTATCTCTGAACTTAAACATCACTCAGCCCCGCCCATCACGATGGCGCCTCCGGGACGCATTACTACACTCAAAGCAGATAACAAAAGCAACACACAAGACACTCACAGATTACCTCACCGATAACGATAGCGGAGAAGTTCGCCCAGCCTCCCTATGGGAAGGCTTAAAGCTAGTCATTTGGGGAGAATTCATAGCAGTAGCAGCGGGTGAAAACAGGCTTCACAAAGAACACAGAAAGGAGATAGAGGCAAAGGTGGCGGAGCTGGAATCGATACACAAATGCACAGGAGTACCCTGTATATGGAGGGAGCTAGAAAAGAATCGACTCATCCTCAATAGGTTAGACCTCGATAGAGCAGAATATGCCCTGCTGCGACTGCGGCACAAATTCTTCCTCAGTAGCAACCGCTCAGGCCGCATTCTTGCTCATAAACTGCGCCAGCAGGAGATTTCGGGATCGATAGCGGCGATCAGAACTGCAAACGGCGCAGTAGTACATGCGGACTCAGACATTGCCCAGGCTTTTAGCACGTTCTATGCTAGGCTCTACAAGGAGGATGATTCTCTCTGTGGAGACCGGACTGTCTATCTGCAGGGTTCGAGGTTAACTACATTGCCGGCGGATATAGCAGACCATATTGATCACCCCATCCAGGTAGACGAGGTAATCACGGCGATAGGCCGCCTCAAGACCGCTAAGTCACCAGGCCCAGATGGCTTTACTTCCCTGTTCTATAAGAAATTCTGTCAGACCCTGGCCCCTATATTAACACGGCTCTTCTACTCATTCCTTGATACAGGGGTTTTACCCGACTCCTTCACGGAAGCCTCCATATCTGTGATTTTAAAACCATCAAAAGACCCTTTGGACTGCGCGTCCTACTGCCCAATTACCTTACTGAATGTAGATGCAAAAAATTTTACAGGAATACTGGCAGCTCGCATCAACCCATATATGGCAGGGCTCATTGAACCAGACCAAGCCTGCTTTATACCAACAAGACAATGTGGGGGTAACACTAAGCGCTTTATACACCTTACAGACCTCATTGACCGCTCTCGCAAGGAGGCCCTCCTGCTGTCAATAGACGCAGAGAAGGCCTTCGACAGGGTACATTGGCCATTCCTGATGGAGACGCTTCGTCACTTCGGCTTTGGGGAGAGATTTCTCAGCTGTATAGGCTGTATATATAAAACGCCCAGGGCATCAGTCAGGGTCAACGGATTTTCCTCCAGACTCTTCCCTATAGGCAGGGGGACTCGACAGGGGTGTCCACTCTCCCCTCTGTTATTTTCTCTCTATATGGAGCCAATGACCCAGAGAGTTAGAGATAATGCATTGATATCAGGGATCTGATTGGGGGCTGATACGCATACTATCAGTTTATACGCTGATGATGTGATACTGTCCCTGACGAACCCCGCGACCTTGCTCCCGGCCTTGGTAAGTGAATTCTCCTGCTTCAGTGAGGTGTCGGGATTTAAGGTAAATCTGCATAAGGCACATATACTGAATTTATCTATGGCCCCTACCACTGTGGAGGCCCTGGCGGGACAATTCCCATTCTCTTGGGCTAGCGACAACATAACATACTTGGGGATCTTGTTAGCACGCTCCCCGGCTAAAACGCTGAAAGTTAATTACGGTCCACTTCTAGAGCAAACTCACAAAACTCTAGCCACCTGGGCACGGGTGGGTCTTACCTGGGCGGGTCCTATTGCCACGGTCAAGATGACAATCTTGCCAGGCATATTGTAGATCTTTCAAACTATTCCCCTAACCCCACCTCCGGCCACGCTGCAGAATCTTCAGCGTGCTATCAACCGCTTTATCTGAGAAAAGAAGCAACCGCAACTTAGTTTCACTCAAATCACAAAATCCAAGGCTGCAGGAGGAATGGGGGTCCCGGTCATCACGCGATATTTGCAGGCATTGCAACTACGCTTCATTCTAGAATGGAATTGCCCCCTCTCAGAGAAGCACTGGTCATTCATGGACCAAACTATCACAGGACGCAACATTTGGTGAGAGATTTGGCTCCCGTGCAAATACAGGGCCTGGGGGCTATACTCCTCCCCTGTAACGGCGACAACTGTGAGGGTCTGGGATGCCACGCGGTCTGATTCGGTCTCACATCATTCCCTTCTCCGATGACTCCTCTGGCGGATAATCCAGATTTCCCTCCGGGGTGCAAATCAGAGTCGTTGCAAAGATGGCTAGAGCAGGGTTGCAAAAGGGTAGGTTCCCTATTTGACCAGAATGGAATTATTCATTTCGACCAGCTTAGAAGAGACTACGGGCTCCCTACCTCTGATTATTTTTTATACAACCAAATAGGGCATTGGGTAACCTCGACAGAGATGAAACCAGGGGCCTCCTGACACCTAACCCAATTTGAACAATGGCTTGTTACGAAGGACGATGACAAACACCTTATAACAGAATTATATGCCTTCCTCTCAATGGACTCTACTCGCACGAAAACTAAGGGACAACTTAGATGGGAGGCGGAGCTGGGACGAACCCTCACAGATAAGGAGTGGTAGGACATATATTTCAGGTACCATCACACAACACACAACATTCCGGGCATGGAGGCAGCATACAAGGTGGCTACATATTGGTATCTAACCCCGGCCAGATTAAATCAATGGAATAAAGAACGCACAGCCTATTGCTGTCGAGGGTGTGGACAGACAGGATCACTAGTGCATCTGCTATGGCACTGCCCTAAATTAGTGAGATATTGGGACACGATACTCCAAGACATAAACGAAGCCTTCAACACTGATATCCCACGCTTCCCCGCCTTCATTCTTTTAGGGCTCCCCAACACTTTAACATTTCCCTTGCGCTCTCCACGAGGAAGGCAAATAGCCTTAGCCCTGAATGCTGCGCGAACAGAGTTGATAGCCCACTGGGGCACAGACAGAGTCCCCGACCACGCAGCATGGCTGAGATGATTGTGGTCGGTTCTAGGTATGGAGTGGCTATCTATGATAGCAGAGAACAAAGCAGAGGTGTACCCTGACTTATGGAAGCCCTTTATTACTATACTTAGCAAAGAGTTTAGAGAAGTGACCTGCCCTAAGCTCTTGAAAATCCTACGCCTTACAGATGCTTCCCATCATAATGGCACACAAGAAAAAAGATAGAGAGCACACGGAAGCCCCTACAAAAGGGTATGAGGAACAGTACCATAGTGCGGAGGAGTTAGGGGGGAGGGAGGGGTGGGTGGGAGGGTCTCCTTCTAGGATACTTCTTCTGGGTTTTGTCTCAGTTCTAAGCATATGTTGGTGAGTTCATCGACTGAAGTTTTTTCTCTCTTCATTTCACATGACTTGGCCCAAAGTGACTGAGATATCAATGCAGCCCTTAGATAATTAGCCTGTAATCGCTTACAGTTCTCGCTGCCGGCCATATGGCATAGCTGTGTCTCTCGTATACCAATACTAAATTGTCGCTTGGCTATTGTGTACAGGTCTTGCTGCTGTGAAACGTGTAAAACCAAATAAAAAGAGTTATTCCATAAATATAGGGGCATATTAGCAACACCCACGTTAAAATTATCGCAGTTTTAGCGGCAGGAAACTGCCGCTAAAACGGCGATAATGGGCTTGCTAATATGCGTTATGGAATTCAATAGAATCCCAGGTTAGATGTCCTGCACATCTAACCTGGGCTTCTATTGGAATTCTAAACGCATATTAGCAAGCCCATTATCGCCGCTTTAGCGGCAGTTTCCTGCCGCTAAAACGGCGATAATTTTAACGTGGGTCTTGCTAATATGCCCTATATTATTTAAAAAATAATTAACTATTATTTTAAAATATAATAATTTCAACTAAATACATATACTTAGCAGTATAATGTTGATATTTTGGACCATAATATGTTCCGTACTTTACATTATAATTATGTAAAGTCAATGTTGTGGGTTTTGATACTTTGACAATGATAGTTTTGGACCACAATGTTTTTCTGCTCGACATTCTGTCATACAACCCTTGCTGCTAAATAAGGCACTCTGTAGCAGTGAGAATAGGAATTAATAATAGTCCAAGCATGTGAGCATTTACTAAACACAGATTTATCCTTTAAATATGAAACACGTTTGCGATATTTATTTTACAACAGTTTTTAAATAAAGCATATTTCCTTGTTACACCCCAATTCTGTGTAATATTTAAAACATCCAAAGTATTTTCTAAATAAACATTCCATGGATTGGCTTGGTCATCTCCATGCAACTCTGTTTCCTTCCATATAGAGGGGCCTACTCACAAACTGCTTTTTGTGGTACATTTAGTAGTACTACAATAGTACTGCTAAAGTAGTACAAAATGCTGTTCACAAGCTTACGCATGTATATCTCCACTTCCACCTCCTATCTTTTCTTTGGGGTGATCCTCACACATGTAAGTTTACTACTTAGGGCCCGATTTCGATGGCAGACGGACCTGAGTCCGTCCGGCATTGATTTGGTACTGGGACCGACCGACCTCCTGTCTGTGGTCCCAACCCAGCAATTAGGATGCGACCAAACACTGTTCGGTTGCGCTCCTTTTCTTTACAATGGGAGCATGCATTATATCCGGAATGCATGCGCTCATTGTAAAGAGAAGAGGTGAAGTTCATCCCTGCATCCTGTGGCATCCTGTGGCATCCATGGGGTGTAGGGATCAACAGGGGGGCACCACTCTGCTCCAACCGGAGGTCGTGCACCCATGGGGGCCCTGCTGCGGGCCCCCAAAGTCGACTTCCAACAGCCTTTCTGTGTCAGGAAGGCCGGCACAGAAAGGCTGTCGGAATCCAACATTGTAATCCCTCGGGCGGGAAGAGCCGCCCTTGGGATTACTGGAGGCTTTCCAAATGGCAGGCGGGCTCTCCGAGCCCGTCGGAAGCCATTCAGAAATCCAGTTCAGATTCCTTTCTGATCGACTCCATCCAAATGGGTCGGTCGGAAATGAATCCGAACATCTGATTACGATGCTGTAGGAATGGCTCCGACCGAGGGTTGGAGCTGTTTACTACGGCATCATAATCGGCCCCTTAGTAATAAATGTCGGAGGGACCTGGGATTGGCTGGAAAAGAGGGCATAGTTACTGCTAAATGGGAGAGGTGAGGAAGGAGTAAGGAGGGGTTTATGGAGGATTAGGGAGGGGTTCAGGAAGGAACATACACGCAACCAAAAATAGTAAGTGAATTACTATTCACAAACTGCACTTCTAAAGTTACTAAAGCCTAAAAGGAACCCAAAAAGAAGTAAATCACTCCAGCTCAGTGTTACATTTTAAATAAATATGTACATTTCAATTATATTAATATTTAACATAGATATATGTTTACAGTTTTTGTGGAGTTAAATAAACTTTTCTACATTTACCTATAATTTACCATAGGGCCACTCTGCAGCAAGGGTAAAGAGCTCCCTGTTGCCAAGTATAGGACAAATTACAAAAGTTTGTTAAACTTTATAATAAATTAGTTATATATTTTTATATTAAAAATTGTCAATTCATGTCATATATTAATTTTAAATGTATAACAAAAAATGCTGCAGGACTATTAACCTCATTTTAACTTGAATCTTTAATTCATTTAAATGTAATAAAAATATTTTTCTGAATTTTAAATTAAAAATAAATTCCCACATGAAGTAAAACAATAATTTTTTATTATGTATTAATAGTTTTTGATAGTGATTAAAAGCAATTTTATTATATTTTAATAAATATTAATATCTCATTAATTTATAAATTAAGAAGAAGGTTGTTAAGTAAGTAAATAATAAGTATGTTTTATTTTGAGATATTTTTAACGTTAAATTATATTTTTTATATTTTTATATTCTAATTTAATTTAAAATTATTTCATGGGTTTTATTTTAAATTCCTTCCTCCATTATTTTCTTTGGATAGGTATTGCAGTATCAGTGGTTGGCCATGGGTGGTGATAGACTTACTAAGGCTTCTTTTCTGGCAGCAGTAACATGCACTTGTAAATTTGGCTCCACCCCTGTTTCGCGGGATGGAGATGTGTAAGTCTGCACTTTTGAGTAACTTTACACTCAGATTTTGTGAATAGCCAAATGTAGTTAAGTTACTTAGAAGTGTAAGAGTAAATTATAAGTATAAATTACTCACAAGTGTAAGCTACCATTGTCAATATCCTTGATAGTGTCTATTAACTGCAGGGGCTTTTTTAGTTTATGGCAAATTTTAACAAATGCTGTTTTATGCCAGAGTGCTTGGTTGAGCAGACCATATTCTAGGAGTATCTGGGCTTGAGATATGGATTTCAGTAATCCATATAACAGTTTCTAGATGTTGCACTGGACCAAGTCAAAAAACCTCAGACCCATAGGTCAATAACGGTAAGAGTTTAAGTTTACTACCCACAGTAAGGGATTATGTGAAGGGCTGGTTAATTTCTTTGCCAATATATTAAAAGCAAACTTAAGAGTTTGTGCCTTTGACTTTCAGGAGGAGAGATGATGATGAAAGCTAGCTTGATCCTCAGAGAGAAAACATAAAAACTTGGGAACACATTCAAGTTATTTACTGTTTACTTACCACAAGCCTTGTCTCTTTATTTTTTAACTGATAACCGCGCAGTTGGTCTTATCTTAATTTGACTGCTCATGGTTGTTCAAAAAGAAATGTTCAAAGACAGAGATAAGTCTCTGAAGACTGACTCAGCTTTTATCAATAAAATAATGTCATTGGCATATTGAAGAGACATGATAAGCTTGCCCCCAATTTTTGGGATGTGTGAAACACAATGTTAATAATATACAGATTGGAAAAAAACAGTGCTCGAGGCTTCCCCTGGTAAATACTATAGCAAAGACTGTACCACACACACCTTCTTTTACCTTCACCCAAGTGTTTGCATAAAGAAGTTGCATTGCACACAGAAGAAGAAGGCAGATACCCCACAGGCTTACCTTGTACCAAAAATCAATTTTGGATGCTCTTGTCTATCACTTTTTGCAATATGAACAAAACAGCTGCTCCTGCCCTTTTTGAATCATCAGTCTTACCATAAATTTCTTTGTGGTGTCACATTAGTGTAGAATATGAGCTTGAGTGAACATTCTCATCAGTGTATTAAATGCTTCTTCAGCTTGAGCATTCTAACGAAAACCCCCTTACATATTGTCCTTCTTTAAGACACAAATATTATTATCAGTGAGATGTAAAAATTCTTAATAAATTAAGGAAACAAGTTAACAAATTCAAGACAGCTTTGGTTTTCTTTCACATAGTTAGGAAGGAGCCATTCAAGGATGGGAGACATCTTCTGTGGATCCATAGACAGACCATATGCATTTAACCTAAATCCAAGATATTTAACTTCTTTCTCTAATTCATGTTCCTGAAGCTTACAAGTCAATTAATGTTAACACTGGTGCTGCATGCTCTCAATGTTTAGTCAAGGTTTTTGAAAAAGGCAGGTATATCAGCACGAAATGATTGAAGACATCAGAAAAAAAACAAATGGCATTGCTTAGTAATCATTTTGCCCAAAAGGGGTGCCAAAAGCCTGTTTTTCATGTATTGCCTTCCTTTATACACAGGAGATGGTAATAAGCACCCTGCAAGTCCAACTTGGAAATAATGTGAGCCCCTTACACAGATTCTGGATTATCTTTAATAAGAAATAACAGCTACCCATACTTGGTCATAATTGATTGAGCACTCCTTAGCAGATACTGTGTCAGAGATCTCTATCTTTCTTTGGAACAAAGAACAAGGAGGCTCCAACTGGTTATGAAGATAGTTCAATCAACTCATTCTATAAATTCTCTTATAGATAGATGTTAAATATCTCCCTCTCGTTCTCAGATAATTAAAAATGTGCCCAAAGAGTACTATCCTCTCTTTGATTCAATTAGCATAGAAAAGACATACCCCAATGTGATGGAGAAGACCATACCTCAGGTTTAGCAAAAACAGTAGCATATGCATGATAGTGGTGTGGCACTGAAAGAGATTAGCCACTATTAGATTTTAAGTGGCCTTGGAATCGGACCACTGACACAATATTATGGTAAAAATATAATTGACAAAAATATTGTGTCAGAAATATCGTTTATCACAATATCATGTTCGTACACTTATAATGGTAGGTACAAAAATATCAGGAAAATAACATTGTTGACACTAAAACCTACAAAAATATCGATTGCTTATATATATAGAGTTTAAAGCAGTGAATTTTAAATATTATAAAATATACAACATTGAGGTAATTTACATTAACTATTTTCCATAATATTGAAAACTATATATAAATATATGTTTATATAAATACACACACACATAAATATATGTGTGTGTGTGTATATATATATATATATATATAGTATAACACAATTATTAGCATTTTATATTTTACATTTACTGCTATGAAAAGCATAAATATAAAATATGTATGTATGTATGTAAATATATATATATTTATATATATATATATATATATACATATACATATATATATATATATAATTATATCCGTTCCTCCAATGCGGGTACCAGCGGTGCCGTTGACCCGAGGTGTCTGCAAAAGCCTCACACTTGAATCAAATCTCGTCTCTGTGGTGCAATTAAGAGAGCAGCACTCCTGATTCAAGGATCCCAAGACAATTTATTAAAAAACACAAGCAGCAGTCAACATGTTTCCGTTGTCAACTCACAACCTTGCTCACGACATTGGGCGCCATTTTTTACATATCTTATGTAGTATCACATGTAATAGGGTCATTAAAACAAATGAATGAATGGCAAGATCCGCACAACACAAAACTGTCACCATCTTTTAACATGCTCACTAATAGTCCTTCATAATTTTAAGGTACAAAACATATTGTATCTGATATATAATTCATTTTGTACAATCCTAATATTGCATGATTCTAAAGTATTTAACTAATCATATAAATGGCTGAATTCATAATAAACGCCACGATACATCAAAGTGCAATTCTGTGTCAAAGTGCTATAATGTAAAATACAAAGGTGCTCGCATCAGGAGACTCATGGTATTGGAAAGAAACTCATGTGGAGTAAAATATTGCGAGTCTTATATAAACTCCCTAGTGCCATTAGGGTACGGGTAAGTCCTGGGTAATCTAGGCAGCAGCCAAATGAGAGAATACGAAGGTTAAATGCCAGTGCAGAGCCTAATATCCCAACAATACTAATATCAGACCTGGGCAAGAGTACGCTGTCAAATAACCATACAGGTTGTGAACCGGATAAGTATGCGGTCAGGGTAACAGAGGTTGCAATATATACATAAATATATACATAAAATAGATACACAAATAAAAGAACATTAAAAATATATACAATTCAGTTACTGAATATAGCCATTAACTAAGACAATAAAAATATATACCATTTTAAATTACAAAAAGCACCTTTGCTAAAAATACTATATATATTAAAAATGTCAATATAAAAACTAATAATATCAAATTTACAAAATAATCTATAAATTATATTTAATCAATATTAGGAAAGAAAAGTTTTGGAGTCTGGGAGTATCTGGGAGTATTAGATATGCTATTCCCACTGCAGTTTACGCAACAGTAAGGAAAGTATTGGATTTAGGATTGGTTAGATTTGCTAGTTCTACTGCAGTCAGGCAACTGTAGGGAAAGTGTTGTACTACGGAGGGGTTAAAATTACTATTTTCACTTCAAACAGTGCAACAGTAAAGAAATTGTTGGGCTTAGATTTACTATTCCCACTTCAAACAGGGCAACACTAAGGAAAGTGTTGAACTCCTGAGGGATTAAATTTACTATTCCTACTCCAGTCAGCACAACAGTAGGGAAAGCTTTGGACTTTGGAGGGGTTAGATTTAGTATTCGTACTCCAGTCATCTTAACAGTAGGGAAAGTGTTGGATTTTGGAGTGATAAGATTTACTATTCCTACTCGAGCCTGAACAACAGTAGAGAAAGTAGTTCACTTCAAGCTCATCACATATATGAATGAATGTATTTAAAAAATAATAACAAAAACGTATATGAAAAGAAAAGAAAGAAAGGAAAAATCTAATTACATATAATAAATTCAAATTCCCTAACTATAGAAAAAGATAAAATCATCAGTAATTGCTTCAATTTCAATTACTACATAAAAACAATTCAAATAACAAGTATCGTAGCACAAACAAACTTTCACAAACACTTACAAATAAATAAAATATTGTAAAAAAATATAAATTGTTAAAAATATACGTAATAATTGGCAATTAATTTATTACATATAAATATAAATTATTATAAAATAATATATATCTATTTTCTTCCCAACCAAGTCATCCAAGCAAAGTAAAACACAACCTTTAAAAATACATGTGGAATACACACATAAATACTAAAATCCATTTAAAAAAAATTAAGCATTAGAACAACTACACAATTATCATTGACTTAATTATTTTACATAGTTAGTATTCAAATAACAAATAATGTTAAAAAATAATATTAAATTAAAATATATATAACTTGTCACCCTATATCCCTACTAACCCAGCAGCCCTCACCTTATATATAACTATAATAAATCAGTATTAACCAATTTCCATAATTAATAATTGATTCAATAATTAATTAATGATTAGTAAATAATTGTTAATGAATTATTACTTAAATAACTTCCTGCCCTATCCTCCTACAAACCCAACAACCTGCTACAACACTATAAATTACTATTAACAATTCAAATACCAATTCTAAATGACTTAAATTTACAAACTAAATTAATAACAACTATACAAACAATAGTAACAGACACAATTAATATATTAGCTAAAACACATTAAAATAATTTAAAAACGATAATATTTCCAGCAATATTACTGAAAGCAAAATTATAAACAGCAATATTCTTAAAAACAATATCACTAAATCAAAAAAACGATATTCTTGACAAAAATTATTTGAATCATCATAGTTTTTCCCTATATTTCCTTCTCCCGATATTTTGGGCTTGATAGTTTGTCTAAATACCAGTGGAATCTTTCAATTCTTCTATAAGAGACTAGCAACCTCCTAAAGCATAGTCATGATCATGACAGAACTATGATGATACTGAAATTGTTCTGGTGCTCATCGTGACATAAAGGATTTACACCTTCAGACATGGAATTTTAAACAAGCATTGGAAATGCAATAGGTCTCGCATTTGTTTAAGTTAGAGCTAGTGGCATTATAAATGGCAATCTCTATTACCTTTGTGTTATGGAGTGTGTGTATGAGGTGTGTAGTGGAATTATGTGGGTTCAATTGTATTATTTAGTTGTGTAATTGTGTGGTGTGGAGTGGATTTGTGTAGCTGAATTATGTGGCATGGTGTGCTGTGGAATTATGTGGATAGTAATTATGTGGTATTGAGTGTAATGGAAATATGTGAAGTGGGATTGTGTGTTATGGAGTGTAATTAGTTAGAATGGTATTTTGTGTTGTAAAGTGGTATGCAGTGGAGTTTAATCATGTGGTGTGCAGTTGAATTTTGTGGCATGATGTGGTTATGAATAAAGTCTGTCGCAAGCCGCACATTAGCAGCACCTAGGGGGCAGGTCTGGTAGAAGGCATAGCCAATAGGTATCTGCAATGAGAGAACTATTGGTTTTGCCAATGGTAATGTGTTTTCGCCAAATTATGGTAGGATCCTATGCAGCATATGCGGAAAACTAATGAAATTGACACCTAAGAATATTTTTTTATCACCAACTCGTCCTGCTGATTCTCCTCTTCCAGATTAATCTGTTATTCCTTTTCTGATACTTTCTCATAAATTGTCTGAAAATGAAATAGTTTATATGTTGGAATTTAGAGTTTTACAAATGTTCTAAAATAAATAGAAATAAAGAGCCTCTTTATTAAAAAAGGGAAGGTGAGCTATAATTTCCGCACCTTGAAGATGTATTGGCAGATGGGGCAGCACTATATAGCCTGGCCAACGTTTCGCTGAATTTGATGCCTGTGATCCTTTAATTCAGTTAATATAGGCAGTGTTTTGTCCATTTTATATGTGCACATAACACTCGCCGTATTTTATCAATAAATGCTCCTTACCCTGGTTGGGTAGTTAAAAAACACACGCAGTGGTTGAACGGGGCTCCTCATGTCTCTGAGCACCAATGGTCCCCGTCCTGCCCTCTTGATAGTTAAGATCTTGGCAATTTACTGTGCACTTATTAAGTGTGTAGCATCTTCTCTCTGTTCTACAGACAAAACACTTTGATTTTGGCAATAAATGCGCTCCCTGCGAACCGCTGTTTGCGCGTACCTGCATGGGCAGCAGGGAGGACAGTGCCAGCACCAGCACTACCAGACACAGGCCAGTACTTTCTTCTGTGCACTCCCGGGTGCTGCTGAACGAACGGACATAATACAAACAGTGCAAGGATCAGGTTATTTAAATTAAAAAAACTGAAATATGAATGTATTGTAAACCAAATGAACTCACTGAACTGCTCTGGAACCTTATTAGGAGTAGTTCTGTTTCTTTGCATTTTTAGATATTATTTTGTGCGCAAGATATAGAGGCAGCTTTATATTCAGTTGCTTCTAATTTTGGAACTTGTGCAATTGTTGCCTGTTGGGCTCTGCGACAGAAAACGTGCATGACCCCACTCTATCCTACGTTGCACTTCTGCCAGGGATCTCTGCAAATGTTATGCCACAACGGGACCAAAGTGGCTGTTGGGTGCGTTGAGACAATTAATATTTTAAAACGTAAAGTAAAAATTAAAACTTAAAAAAGCCTACATGTAATAAAGGCCTCCCAGTATAAGGAGCACTTCACCTTCCCTCTTCTTCTGCCCTCTGTCTGACCAGAAGTCAAGTTTTTTACAACGTGACCTGCAGGAAGGGTCAGAATGTTTTCACATTGGCACCGGAAACGTACCATAGTCACTCGGAAGTAATCCATAACAGCCTTTTTACTTTTATCACTCCAGAAGTGTTTCCAAATAGTAACGCGCATACCTTCTCCAAATATAGTTATATAAGTAATTAAATGCTGATCACACACGTCTTTGCATTAGCAACCGGAATTGATTTGCCCAGAATCACAGGATGATTGAGCCTCCCACCAGACTCGAACCCGCTTCCCCAGCTTCAGAATCGGCCGCCCTAGCCGTTAAGCTACATCCTACATGTAGAGATGGCCCGTACAATATGCTGAGTCAGCCAATATTACAGTGCTCCTCTTTTGCACAGAATAGTCATGTAAATGTTGTGCTTGATCACGGCATGGCACATCGTTTTTAAGAAATTGCCTTACCAAGCAGCTATATAATTGAGCAGTGAGTGCAGCACGTAGTTGCAGCTATGTCGAGAACAGCTTTTTTTGGAGAAAAAAAAACAGCGACGTGAGGTAATGCTGGGGGAGGGCACCGCACGGAGTGCAGCGTGTAGCTGCATCTATGTCGATAGAAGCATTGTTTTAAAAAAACAGCGACATGAGGTAATGCTGGGGGAGGGCACCGCACGGAGAGAGAAGGTAGCAAGGTGCAGGGGCACCAAAGACAGGAGCATATACAAAGGGGAAATTACGAAAAGGCGTCTCCCTGGATGCATAGGTGCTTCGTAAATCAGACAAAAATAAAGAAATTACATTTGGTTGTAGATGTTCCTTGGTCAGACCTAGATGTTAGCATTTTTTGTGAGTCAACCGTTCAACCTCTTAAAATCTTACTTGCCTCCTATTTCCTCCATTCTTCAACATCCTGTGAACATTCTGCCCCTTGTCATCTTTATAACCACCCCAACCAACATTCTCAAAATAGTGAGGCACTCGTAAACCCATCACTGTTGTTAGCAGGTCCCACCTACCAAATTGTTCAAATCCTTCTTTACTTTTCGAGTCATTAGCTCACTGACACCTGAACAAGAAAGGATGCCATGCAAGATGGAACATAAGCAACGAATGTCAGACAAAGATATAGATGTCTAATTTTACCTCTTCCCACTACGTGCAGGATGCAAAATCTGCATACCTCACGTACTCGAGTTCTTGCTTATTCTATAAAAAGATTACGTTTTGCTTTAGGGGAAATAGTCTGATGCCCTTAAAGCATGTTTGAATCCCATGACTTCCCACAATTCTAAGCAGGGCACCGTACGACATCTTTATTGCAAGAATATATAGTTGGAAAATGCACACCATTTTTCAATCAGCTCCAAGCTTGACTGATAATGGTGTAGTGCACTTTTTTCTGTGGAAATATTGCTACTATAAAGATAAAGAAGGGGTGGTACTACTGTTCCTTGTGCCTAATGCAATGATCGACGTGGTGATACTAGCTTTGGCTGCTGGTGAGTCAGACACAACCCAAGGAGAGAACTGCGCAAGAAACAAGTGACCTTTCCCCTGTCAGTCCGCATATGGGCTTTATACAAGGCTGAATGTGATTGCTCTGGAGACACAATCTGCCACTGGAACGCTTAGGATCAAAATTATTATGCGCAGAGACAGTGCAAGAGTATGCGGTTCCCCGAATAGTAAATGACAATTTATCGCCACAAGTAAAAAACAAAAACAAACAATTACGAGCACGTTAAGGTCGCTTAGACAATGTTTCAATTCTATGAAGTTAAACGTGAGTAATACAGAAACTGATTCTAGGCGTGTGCTCACGAGATAGTACAGAAGACACAACAGAAGTGCCACACCATGTGCATAGCGCCTAGAAGATATAGCTGTGCCCACCAAGCACAATGCATAATGGTTAACATGGGACCATGCTCTGTGCCCAATACCACTCCCCATACTTAGATCTTGTGGAAAAATAAATTCAGTTGGGAGCCACGCTTTCAAGGTAGGTGCAATCTACTCATTCTCACAGTGCAGAGCAACATATTCAAACAATGTTGAAAACATGCAGCGAGAGGTTTGGAGGCTCTTGTAAGGGCCACACTTTGAAAAAGAGATCAACGGAAACACACTCGCGTTACCATGTTTTCTACTGCCGTGATAATTCGGATAACATAAACAACACTTTATCGAGAATCAATAAGTGGAGAGTATATTTAAACACCGCCGTCTCCGATCACATATTATCCCCTGTTCAAGCTTCCACTTTGCTTTTTCGATTGCGACTCAATTTAACTTCAAAACACTCAGGGGTCGATTCCGATTCGGGCCGGAAAAAGCACCGACCGACTCGGATCCGGAAAAAATACCGACCGACACGTACCCGTGGCGCACGACACGCCAAGTACGATGCAAGGCGCGAAAAATCCGACCGACACGTACCGAAACCAAGTCGACCGACCGAGCCGCACGGAAAACAGCAATCCGGCCGGAAAAACATGCGAATCCAACCGACCGACACGCACCCGGAACAAATCCGACCGAAACGTACACGCGAACTCCAAACCGCAAAGTACGATGCAAGGCGCGAAAACCACGAGCGAGTCGGACGGAGGACAAGCCGTACGACCGACACGCATACAAAACCGAGCCGAAGCAACACAATACACCGCGACCGACGCGTACGCAGCATAGAAAACTGCACAAACACAGCGTGAACGAAACGGAGAACACCGTACGAGACCAATGCAGGGTCCGACTCGGTCACAAGAACGTTTCCAACATACACAAACAGCACAAAGGAAAAATCACCCAAAAAAGGCCAAACAAGCAATTACCAAGCCAATAAATACTGGGGGGTGGGGACAGAGAACAAAGACACACCCACAACTCCACCTATATAAAGGACACAAATCACTACCATGAGCCTTTGCAAATGCCATTCCACTGCCAGCACCCAAGAGAAAGCAACCACACACCCACAGCTCATCCCTCACACAAGCCACACACCATCAGCACACCAACAAATACCTACCTCACATACACTCCAGCAAAACACACACTCACACACCCTCACCTGCACACCAACACACACATCACTCACCATCACCACCCATCACCATGCCCCCCAAGAAGAATCACAAGTTCCTAGATTGTGAATTGGAAGTCCTGGTAGACGAGATCCTCAGGGTAGAGCCACAGCTGTTTGGCACATTGGTCCAACAGACCCCCATGTCGCAGAAAACCAAGATGTGGGAGAGGATCATCAA
Source organism: Calotriton arnoldi (assembly GCA_963921515.1). Taxonomy (NCBI): domain Eukaryota; kingdom Metazoa; phylum Chordata; class Amphibia; order Caudata; family Salamandridae; genus Calotriton; species Calotriton arnoldi. The sequence continues at coordinate 24,018 of CAWUFW010024036.1, read as the reverse complement.
CAGGGTGAACGCCCAATCACCATGTCGGCGCACAAAGACCGACATCCAGAACAGGTGGTATGACGTGCGCAGGAGGGTACGGAAAATGCTGAAGCAAGACTACATCAACAGCCAACACACCGGCAGTGGCCCTCCTGCCAAGCCAATATACCTCAGGCCCTGGGAGGAGAAGGTGCGGGCCATCCTTCCGCCAGTGAGCGTATATGGACTAGAGGACATCCCAGAGCCTGGTGAGTACACAACAAATGTACACAATATACTGCCACAAAACACACACACATCACTGTCAAGGGGAGAGTCAAACCATGCACTCATAGCAATTACACAGCAACCAGAACAGAATCATCCCAAAATGTGTATGTCAGTCAGATAAACACAACACATGCCATCAAAAAAGTCACATCCAACTGTGCCAACACATGTACAAACACAACCACAACTACAGCTAGGCAGTGGCACAAATAGAACTAACAAACACATCCACACATGTAGCCACCACAACAACACCAACACACAGTGAAGACCACTCAAAGGAAGGAATTCTGTGTATGCTGGCCAAGTCAGTGTAGCCAATAGCATCATGGGAGTCGCAGTCACACATATTGCCCCCCCACAACTGTCCCATCAACACCACCCTGAACCATGCTCACATCACAGGGAGTGGAGAAGGACTCACAAGATGGCTGACACTGGCTACTGCTGTGGGGAGCACAAGGCCCTGCTGGCAAATGTGCACCAACAAACAGCAGGACACCACTGACTGACATCCTGAGAGACAACTTCCACTCCCTGCAATGCAAGCATGTTCCATGGTGGGATATCTGGCTGGCTGGGTGGGAAGGGGGACTTGCAGCACTGACTATAGTCACAAGCACCTCCCCTCACACACACCCCCCAACACAAACTCCACAGTACCCACCTGGTAGAATGCAATGCCCTCCATCCTAACACAAGATCCCACAAAGAACCACCACCCTGGGTTATGTTGTGTGAAGCACAGGGACACTCTTGGGACTTTTAGCCAAACAACTGCCAGGACAACACTCCCAGCCATCCTGTCAGCACAGCCAGCCCACCCCACAGGGAAGCAGAGTCAAAAGGAAGGAAGCATGGGCATGCTGGGAAGGGGGTGGAGGCAATAGCATGATGGGAGTCGTAGTCACTGATATTGGTCACCCCCACAACTGTCCCATCAACACCACCCTGAACCATGCTCACATCACAGGAAGTGGAGGACTCACAAGATGGCTGACACTGGCTACTGCTGTGGGGAGCACAAGGCCCTGCTGGCAACTGTGCACCAACAAACAGCAGGACACCACTGACTGACATCCTGAGAGACAACTTACACTCCCTGCAACGCAAGCACGTTCCATGGTGGGATAACTGACTGGCTGGGTGGGTGGGAAGGAGGTCCGGCTGCCAACCAAACACAACCAATGCAGACCATGTTCACACCCCAGAAAATACATAGAAATGCCCAAATAATGCAGGACAATGTGCCACACCAATATCAACCCCTGACTGTGACGACTCAGGACAATGCAATGTACAGGCCCGCACCCAGAGGCACAGTCACAACTGTCATGTGTGTCAACCATTGATGCCTGCAGAAACATGACATACATTGTTTGTGTCTCCCAAAAACAGGTGATGATGGGGACACAGCAGCAGACGCTGAGGAGTCCCAGTCCCAGGCTCAAGAGGATGCCGAGCTCACTGGCGTCGTACAGCCTCTGTCCTCCTTGGACGATGAAGAACAACCTGGCACATCCGGTGCAAGTCAACATGCAGCACCAGCAGGACCACCAGCTGCAGCACCAGCAGGACCACCAGCTGCACCCCCTGCACCCACCCCTACAACGACTGTCACCACGAATACCATCCCTGCCGACATGGACAGAATAAGGAGCAACACCAGCACAGTGACCCTGGACCAACCTGGGGCCATGGACACCACCACCACCACCAACCCCCAAGGTGGACCAGGGTTATCTGTGCGTGCCACTGCACACACTGCACATGTCAGCAGGGGTGGTGGGAGGGGTGGGAGACAGAGGTCGCTGCTTGCAGACGTTGCTGGTGTGCATGATGACCCACAACTGGTACGCATAGCTGATGCGTACCAGTCCAGCACCGGAGAGCTCAGCCAGGTAGTGGGGCTCCTCAGAGACATTAAACAGCAGCAGGCTGCCCATCATGCCCGCTTGGACTCCCACATGTCCCACGTGGAGTCACACATGTCCCGTGTGGACTCACACATGTCCCGCGTGGAGTCCAAGTGGGATGCACTGCATGAGATGACGGCGGTGCACAGGGACATTTTACAATGCCTCCGCCAGATGAACAGCAACCAGTCCACACCTCCCTGTGTGCCAACAACATCTGGTGCCGAACAAACTGCAACTGCCACAGGGAGGGAGGAGGACTCTGGCGGAGAGTCCCCTGCACCGCAGCAGCCTGCACTTGAGGGCCCCCCAAGAAGAGGGGTCGTCCGAGGAGGGAAAAGTGAGAGGCCGATGGCCAAGCGCAACTCCCAGGAAGCCTGAACCTGTTCTGGATGTTCGCCTTTGTGCACAGACTGTTCACCCTGTTGACGGCAACACTACTCCCACACATTGCATGGGGAGTACAAGTTGGACCAATGTGTCAGACAACTGTGGCCCCGATACTGGGGATCCTGTCTACCCGGACTTTCAATTCACCTAGGAACTTGGGATTGCAAGATTCATGTACAGCACAACCCATCCTATGCACTATTAACACAAATGTATCACAATAAACACACTAATACACCATACTTGCCTCTGTCGTGATTCCAACGTGGGTGCTGTTATGGGGATGATGAACTGCAAAATTACACTGTGTATGCGAACTGCAACAGCAAGGACAACACAGGCATGTGAGTACAGGAAACGTGACACACATGAGGGAGACACACCACCAGGGCTACACGACACATACACACCTAGGCCATCTGACTCATTGCCTACACTGATGTTGCCAGGGAAGACGGTGCAATGCACAGACACCACACCCATTCCCAGTTGTAGTCAAGTAGCCCACAGGTGCAGTAAGCAAATGGCAGTCAAATATGTGACCACAGACAACGCACATCACAAAGTGAAGCACAGGTTTATTACACAGTTGCAACATGCCGTAACCACTACAGATGCAAGGTAACCCCACCTGGCAGCGGGCACACAGTCAACAACTGTAGACGGAAGGAAGTCCATGGGTGTGGCGCACATCACCTGTAGGGACACAACAGCTACCAGCCTGGATGTGCAATCACGTCGTCGGTGGACACAGTTGACCAAACGAATCTGAAAGTACCCTGTGAAGGACAGAAATGACACACAGTCAAAAGCAATGGAGTACAGGACAGAACAGCAAAACACATGCACAATACATGTTACAAGATACCCACCCAGAACCAAGTTAGCATGTCAACACTGTTGGGGAGTACAGCCCACCTGTTAGCACACATCGCAACACACATCCAGTCAAGTGGCCCATGGACACACTCCCACAGCACCAGAGCACCACCCACACATCATGCCAACTCACATCATTGACATGACACCTCAGGATACTCACATTCAGCTAAAGAAGTTGGTGATGAGCTGTGTGCGGACATCACCATCACCATCATCATCATCATCATCGTCACTGGCATCGTGGTCCAGGCCAGGATCCTCCACAGGTGGCGGATGTTGGTCATTGTCATCCTGGATGAGAGGCAACTCCTTCCGCACTGCCAGGTTGTGGAGCATGCAGCAGACGATGATAATCTTGCACACTTTCGCAGGGGCATATGGGAGGGACCCTCCGGTCTTGTCCAGGCAGCGGAAGCGGCTCTTCAGGAGACCAAAGGTCCGCTCAATCACTCTCCTGGTCCAACCATGTGCCTCATTGTAGCGCATCTGGGCAGGTGTCACAGGGTTCCTGAGGGGTGTCAGCAACCACGGCATGTTGGGGTATCCCGAGTCACCTACGGACAGACAAGTGCACATTAGCTGACTTGGAACAGTGGGCGGAATACTACAGATCAGATCACACACAATGGCACAAAGTCAGTACACACCGACAAGCCAGGCACGCTGGTTCTGCATCTGTGCCATCATCCTGGGGATGCGACTACTCCTCATCACAAAGGCATCGTGTGCTGAACCAGGGAAACGGGCACACACGTGTGTGATGGTCATGTCTGCAAGACACACCACCAGTGCATTGACCGAGTGGTAGTGCTTGCGGTTCCTGTAGGCCTGCTCCTGGGCCTGTGGTGGTACCAAAGCCACATGTGTCCCATCAATGGAGCCAATTACATGCGGCATCCTCCCCAGGGCATAAAAGTCACTCTTCACGTCAGTGAGTCGTCGCAGTCTAGGGAAATAGATGTACCGGTTCAGGAAGAGCAACATTGCCGCCAAAACATCGCGGAGCACACGGCTGAACATGGTCTGTGACATCCCACCAGCAGTCGCCACAGTATGTTGGAAGGTACCAGTGGCAAAGAAGTGTAGGGCTGCCATCACCTTCACCTTGGGGGTCAGCGCTGTAGGATACGGCCGGCCAGGCTGCAAATGTGGGGACAACTGCACTGCCAAATCCTCAATCAGCTGCCTGGTGAAGCGGTACCGTCGGATGCTGTCCCGTTCCACCATCGTTGCCAGGTCTGGGAATGGCCGATGGACAGCAGGAGCCCTGCAGTGCAGAGGAGAAGTAAGCAAGATTGTCAGTCACCCCACATATGCGGCATTGAACACACTCAAGATCCCAACATACATCATTATGAGGCACAACTACATGAAGTGTGCAGTACCGGAAGGACATGTATGGTACATACATGGCCAACATCTGTCAACACGGTCCAACAGGTGGCATCAATTAGTCCCAGGTTGGCCCATTGGATATCATGAGGCCGTGTCACAGTTCCCATCTCCTGCTGCCGTGTCACAATAACCCCCACAGGGACATGTGAGGACAGATGTGCCCCAGGCACCACAGCTCACCGACAGGTACATTCCCAGGGACCCTGTAATGCCACATGGACACTGGCATTACATGGAGTATCATGTATACACCACAGCAAAACAACCATGACCCCCACAGGTAGTGGCCCCACTTGCCACGGCAGGACAGACATGGACGTCTGTGACACACACGCACAACATCAGAGTCCATGCACACACAACGTGGATGTGGACACTGTCTCCCATTGTGCACATGAAATCAGAGACATTGTAAACACCACATGCACAAAGACTGTGGAGGACCATCACTATTGTGCCACTGGTACACCCTGGCTCAAACATACCGTCCCACATGGGACTCACGGGGTATGTGACATGACATACACATACACCACTGTGAAATGTGACCATGGCACATGCACAGATATGAACAGTTGCACATCACAGTGGTCACGTACACGTAACACCCAGGATCCTGTCCCCATGAACACGTGCACAGCCTGGGGGTGGCTGCCCACAGGTGACACCCACAGGACAACATGTACACCAACATACACACAATAGGAAATGCAGCCTTACATGCCTTATGATAAAGTTTGGACAGGCTGTCGTGTGGTAGGTGTGCCCCTCACTCCCTGGGAGCTATCTGTGGCTGGCATATGTCCATCTGAGACAGGCATGCTGACATATGCCAGTCACATGTACAGTGATGCGTTGAACAGCAATGGACCGATCGGTGCCTCCGGCCGGCCCATTGCTTTCAATGTGTGCGGGTACGCGTTGTACCCCTGTGCGCGTTGAACAGCAATGGACCGATCGGTGCCTCCGGCCGGCCCATTACTTTCAATGTGTGCGGGTACGCGTTGTACCCCTGTGCGCATTGAACTGCAATGGACCGATCGGTGCCTCCGGCCGGCCCATTGCTTTCAATGTGTGCGGGTACGCGTTGTACCCCTGTGCGCGTTGAACAGCAATGGACCGATCGGTGCCTCCGGCCGGCCCATTGCTTTCAATGTGTGCGGGTACGCGTTGTACCCCTGTGCGCGTTGAACTGCAATGGACCGATCGGTGCCTCCGGCCGGCCCATTGCTTTCAATGTGTGCGGGTACGCGTTGTACCCCTGTGCGCGTTGAACAGCAATGGACCGATCGGTGCCTCCGGCCGGCCCATTGCTTTCAATGTGTGCGGGTACGCGTTGTACCCCTGTGCGCGTTGAACAGCAATGGACCGATCGGTGCCTCCGGCCGGCCCATTGCTTTCAATGTGTGCGGGTACGCGTTGTACCCCTGTGCGCGTTGAACTGCAATGGACCGATCGGTGCCTCCGGCCGGCCCATTGCTTTCAATGTGTGCGGGTACGCGTTGTACCCCTGTGCGCGTTGAACAGCAATGGACCGATCGGTGCCTCCGGCCGGCCCATTGCTTTCAATGTGTGCGGGTACGCGTTGTACCCCTGTGCGCGTTGAACAGCAATGGACCGATCGGTGCCTCCGGCCGGCCCATTGCTTTCAATGTGTGCGGGTACGCGTTAGTACCCCTGTGCGCGTTGTACCGCAATGGACCGATCGGTGCGCACCCATTGACAATGGGCTTGCCTGGCAACGGACGCGTTTCGAATTTCGAACGAGTCGGTTGCTGGAAAATCAGTTGGTCACCCACAACAATGTTGCAAAATCATGTATGTCATGAAGTTGAAGATTTGAAGGATGCTGTGGGCGTGTTTTGGTGCTGCTATTCCATGGATTGGCCAGATTCAGAAGATGAAAACGACTTGGACCTATCACTTTGGACACAAGGGACAGTATCTGCCTCTCCAGCACATATATATTGCTGGCTGTTCCCCTGAGAGCCCACTTGCCTGCACTACATGCTCCAAGACGACATCTGCCACTGCACTGCTGCTGTCTCTGCCCCTCTGGACCCTGCAATGGCACGTACTGTGGAGAGAGCCCCAGCCTTCAGCCTTGAAGAGAACCAGGCCCTGCTGGACAGCCTACTTCCACAGTACAGCAAGCTGTATGGGACACCAGGGAAGCAGGTGAGTGTTCTGTGCACTGCCTTTCTGAATGTGCATTTTGTCTGACTAGCAAGGCTGAGAGTCTGCACGCCACTGGCTAGCAGGCTCACTGAGTAGTTGTCACCCCCCATAGTGTGTAGTGACTTGCACTGGACAGGTATTGTGCAGTGACAGTGCATTTGAACATGGTTTTACTTCCCATGCAATGATACCATGTAGTGACGTCTGGCAAACTGTCCATGGTCAGCTTTGCACTGCCTGTGTACATCATGTGCCCCTGTGATTGAGACATGTATATACAACTGTGTCATGCACGGATATGTTGCATGTGTGGTAATGGCCTTTTCACTTTGTCATCCTCACAGGTTAATGCCCATCGGAAGCAGGAAATCTGGAAGGACATCGTCCGGGCTGTCCGGTCCGTGGGGGTCTACAAGCGCCGGATCCGCAACTCCCAGAAGAGGTGGCAGGACCTTCGGGGCTGGACCCGGAGGATTGCACGGGTCCAGCTGAAGCTGTCGCCTCCTCGCAGGAGGGCGGAACACGGACCCTGACCCCCACATGCTCCAGATCCTGGCGGTGGTGTTTCCAGACCTGGATGGGCAGCTGAAGGCCAGACAGCAGCAAGGAGGGGGTGAGTCAAAGACTGCACTGTGAACTCTGTATTACATGCTTTGTGCCCTCCTCTGGCCTGGTTCAACTGCCACAGTGCAGCAGTCATGTTGTCCAGGAGCCATGTCCCTCTATTGTGCACTGCCCACTGCTCATCTGATACCCAGGTGTGGCCCTTACAGTCAGGGAATTGTGTCACTTGGGACTGTGTCCTTGCAGTTTGCTTCACTAAAGGTGGGGGACAGCATCTGTTTCCCTAACTCTGTTGTGGGCATCATGGGTGGGTCCATTGTTCACACAACGCCTGGGTTTGGACATGTGATCTGCGTGTTGCTTTGATATGCGGTCCACTTGCTGAGCTGAGCCACCACATGTGCCTGGGGTATGTGGCACACGCCCATGCAGCGGGTGGGAACAATGTTTGTGCCCCAGGAGTGTGCAGATTACGTGTGTCACACATACATAGCCAGCTATCCACTGTCCAGGGCACATCCCTCATTCATGTGGAGCAGGACAGTCATGCCTACTCCAGGCCATGCAATGCACTCTGTACTCCCACTCCCGTGTATCAGCTGACACATTGTGCACAGTGATTTGACCCCTCCGGTGTCTGCCTCTGTGTCAGTGTGCTGTGGATTAGTTGCCAGGACTGCTGGGGTGTTTCTTGGTAGGGGCTCAGCATGCCCCTGGAGATGTGACCATAGGAGACGATACTTGTGTGTCACATAGGTGTTTGATCAGCTGCCCGTGCAGACTGGGGTATGCGAATGTGATGTTCAGGCAGCTGTTCCCCATTCACAGCAAATTGTGAGGGGCTCAGGTTCAGAGGGTAGTGTCACAGGTCTCCCATATGTCCAATAGGTGTGACCTGGACAGATGAGGGTTGAGATGATGTGTTGTGTGGGGGATGTACATGTGCACTTGTGCAGCTCCAGGACTTGCATTCCCCATGACCTACTATTGTGACACAGTGCATAGTGTTGTTGTCTGGCTGCCAAGTCATACATCACTGAGACAGTGATGTATGACTTAACAGTCATGCCTCTGCCATGGCATGTGTCAACTTATTTGTGGTCCTGCAGGGGAGTGACATGTGCTACATGCACACCATAGTGGCGCTGGCTATCAGGACATGGGTGCATCATGGTGTCTGTCGCTGGTATGCATCACATGCATTTCCTATTTGACTCTGGGCATCCCTTTCATCCGGAAACCTGTACTGACTCAGTGGCAAGAGCTGTGATGTGTCCACACCGTGTCCTCTGCACTGTCCAACTACTGTGTACTTGGTGCATGTGTCCACACTGGGGTGTTGCAATCCAACAGACACCAGACAGATGGGTGCAAGGCCATGTGGGATGTGAGTGCCATGCTTGGCATCAGACTGACAATTGGCTTCTCCTGTTCAGTTAGGGCACTTTTAGCAATGTACAACTAATGATGCCAGGGCTTGCTCTGTGATGTGCTGTGCTCACAGTGGTGTGTGCGTTTGGTGCAGGTGACTGATGTCTGTCTGTTTCCCCATTGTTTGCAGATACATCCACGGCCACGGAAGGGGACAGCTCCACGGACCAGGAGGAGCCAGAGAGCCAGACTGGGTCAGCAGCCGAGGAGTGGTCGGAGGGACCCAGTGGCACGGAGGGCGAGGGGAGCCACACCGAGGAATCCTCAGCACCATCCACCTCAGCTGAGGACCAGAGCAACTCGGAGGATGACTCCCTTGTGGAGGCGGGTGTCAGCAGCCACCACACCCCAGCTAGTGTTGCTGTCCCCGCCACCACCAGCACCACCACCGCCCTCCCATCGGCTCCCATTCCCCAGGTCCGTGGAGGCTCCCATGTTCGGGAGCGTGTCTCCTTTGGCCCAGGCACCGCACCCCCTGCCCCTGTGTCCCCTGCTGCCCTGAGTGAGGAGTCTGTGTACCTCCTTCGCCAGCTCCATGTAGGGCAGACAGCCATGCTGAGTGTCCTCCATGCGCACACCGCACTGTTGACTCAGCTGGTGTCGTTCATGGAGGGCATCTCATCGGGCATGTCTGACCTACAGAGGGGCAACAGGTCCATGGACTCCTCCCTGACGGCAGCAGTGTCCCTCCTCAGACAGTCCCTCACCCCTCCTGCCTCTGCTCCATCCACACTCCCCAGCACCTTGCCCGTCCCAAGCACACACACACCGGCACAGGCACACACCAGCACACACACATCCAGCACACAGACACACACGCCACAAACTAAACGCACACGCACGCACAGTCAGGGGACTGAAACCAGACTCACAGGGGATGGGGCCCTGGTACACACACACGCATCCACGGGCACTGCGCAGTCCTCAGTTGCCTCTCCCTCCAAAGCACCCTCCCTTGCCTCACCTGCAACCCCAAAGACCCAGCGCCTCTTCCTCAGTGACCTCGGCCTCTTCCCCTCCGATCCAGCTGCCCCAGCATCCAGGGGGAAGAGGAAGCCCCCACACGGAGCAGAGTGCCCCTCGCCCCCGGACACCCTCCCCCAGGCGCAGACAGACTGAGGCCCCCACCCGCAAGTCCCCCGGAGTGGTAAGAGCAAGACCCCGCCGCCGCCCTGCAGCTCAAGCACCAGGTCACCTTCCTCCATCCCTCAGGCCCCCACTCCACAGGTGCCCCCGCCACACCCTGCCCCAGGTTCCCCCACCCACAGATATACCATCCCCAAGAGGCTCCGGCCTTCTCCCCCTGCCACTTGCTCTCCCGGCACCACACCCCCGCTGCGCTTGTCTGTGCCACTGATGTGGTGAGGGTGTCCTCCCCTCTGTCCAGCCCACCTTGCCTGTTCCCCATTCTCCTCCCTGGTGGTAGGCACTGCAGTGGAGTCCACTACCACCCTGTCTGACTTGGGCACTGCAGTGGCGGACCTGTCCACTCCATCTGCAGGGTCCACTGCAGTCGTGCCGGCACCCACAACATCTGAGCCATGCCCCCAGTTGTGCCGGCACACACCATGTCAGACACCTCCACTGCAGTTGTCAGTGGCTCTCCAGCACCCACCACCCCTTCCCTGCTTCCTCCTGGTGAGCCCTGATCCTGTCCCTGCGGTGCCTGGCCTACCCCCCGGTTGCCCCTCCTAGTGGATTGTCCCTGGTTTTGTGCAGGCATGTGTAGGGTGGCATCTGCCACTGTCACCCACTTGTGACTTTGTTGATGGACTGGCCATTGGCCTTTGTTTATGTTCTACCGGACTTCTACTTTTAATGCCACATATGCTGAATAAAGCAACTTTCTGTTCTCTAGTGCTTTTGCTTCTGATGTACATGATGTTGAAGATGCTAAGAATGCCCTTGCTGCAGTGATGGTGATATTTGGTCTCATGATAATGAAGTGTTACTGTGCAGGAACCCATGTGGTCCAGGGGTTATGTGTCCTATCCTGTGGTGTATCCATGTCATCCATAGCAGCATCTGAGGGTGTCATGTGTTCAGTATTTGGCAATGAGATTTCCTACTTAGATTGGCAACTTCACATCTGTGGCTTCCACCCCTGCACATCTGTTGTGCCTGCCATTGTTCTATTCGTCTACTTCCCTGACCGTGTGGCCATCTCCAGTGAACATGCAGGTTTGGGCATCAATGGGGAAGGACTCATCTGTTTTTTGTCAGTGCAAAATTGCTATACAAGTGTGTTGGATCTGTGCTGATGATTCCGTTGGCACTTCCATGACCAGGCTGATGGGACGGGAGCCCTCATTTGTTGCTAATTGTTGATTGTGTGTCCCATTGCTGCCATGGTATGGTATCTGTTCGCCTCACATCTGCAGTCTCCACAGGGTATCTGCATGTGTGTGCCCATTGGTGCAAATATGTGGGTCTGCATTCGGATGGTCACTTCTGTCATTGTGTCATTGATGATTGTTGACGGTGTCAGCCCCCATGGGTGTTGTTTGTCTGCACATGGCCAAAGTTATGTCTTATTTGCACTGCAGGATTTGGCTCCCCCAATTTATGTTGCAATGGGACACATACACTACTTTGCCACTGATGTGTTTGTTGTTCTGTGACCAGGAATCATCCATGCAGTTTGGCAGTTGCACCTCTTACTTTGTCAACACTTGCCTTTTGGTCACTGTGATGATGGGGGTTTGGACCCCATTGCCACAATGTTCAAGATGTGCTGCAGCTATGGACCCCACACTTGCCTTTTGGTCACTGTGATGATGGGGGTTTGGACCCCATTGCCACAATGTTCGAAATGTGCTTCAGCTATGGACCCCACACTTACATTTTGGTCACTGTGATGATGGGGGTTTGGACCCCATTGCCACAATGTTCAAAATGTGCTTCAGCTATGGACCCCACACTTACATTTTGGTCACTGTGGTGATGGGGGTTTGGACCCCATTGCCACAATGTTCGAAATGTGCTTCAGCTATGGACCCCACACTTACCTTTTGGTCACTGTGATGATGGGGGTTTGGACCCCATTGCCACAATGTTCGAAATGTGCTTCTGCTATGGACCCCACACTTACATTTTGGTCACTGTGATGATGGGGGTTTGGACCCCATTGCCACAATGTTCAAAATGTGCTTCAGCTATGGACCCCACACTTACATTTTGGTCACTGTGGTGATGGGGGTTTGGACCCCATTGCCACAATGTTCAAAATGTGCTTCTGCTATGGACCCCACACTTACCTTTTGGTCACTGTGATGATGGGGGTTTGGACCCCATTGCCACAATGTTCGAAATGTGCTTCTGCTATGGACCCCACACTTACATTTTGGTCACTGTGATGATGGGGGTTTGGACCCCATTGCCACAATGTTCAAAATGTGCTTCAGCTATGGACCCCACACTTACATTTTGGTCACTGTGGTGATGGGGGTTTGGACCCCATTGCCACAATGTTCAAAATGTGCTTCAGCTATGGACCCCACACTTACATTTTGGTCACTGTGGTGATGGGGGTTTGGACCCCATTGCCACAATGTTCGAAATGTGCTTCAGCTATGGACCCCACACTTACCTTTTGGTCACTGTGATGATGGGGGTTTGGACCCCATTGCCACAATGTTCGAAATGTGCTTCTGCTATGGACCCCACACTTACATTTTGGTCACTGTGATGATGGGGGTTTGGACCCCATTGCCACAATGTTCAAAATGTGCTTCAGCTATGGACCCCACACTTACATTTTGGTCACTGTGGTGATGGGGGTTTGGACCCCATTGCCACAATGTTCAAAATGTGCTTCAGCTATGGACCCCACACTTACATTTTGGTCACTGTGATGATGGGGGTTTGGACCCCATTGCCACAATGTTCAAAATGTGCTTCAGCTATGGACCCCACACTTACATTTTGGTCACTGTGGTGATGGGGGTTTGGACCCCATTGCCACAATGTTCAAAATGTGCTTCTGCTATGGACCCCACACTTACCTTTTGGTCACTGTGATGATGGGGGTTTGGACCCCATTGCCACAATGTTCAAAATGTGCTTCAGCTATGGACCCCACACTTACATTTTGGTCACTGTGATGATGGGGGTTTGGACCCCATTGCCACAATGGTCATGGCCTGCTTGCATTGTGGGTGCCACACACATATATGTGTGGCACATGTGCTAGGGGGTCACATTGTATGTTCAAAGTCATGTTCGGTGTTGTAGGCATTTGACACAGTCTACACACGCTTGTCATGGTGTTGGGGGATGTCTTCTTCTTGCATTCCCTAGGTTGTGGTGTGCTGGTTGTGTCATGCATTGTCCATCCTATGAGTGGGGGTGGTAGTAGTGGTAGGCATCCTGCCCCCTGGCTAAGGGTGGTGGTAGGCATCCAGCCCCCCTGGGTGAGGGTGGTAGTAGTGGTAGGCATCCTGCCCCCCTGGCTAAGGGTGGTAGTAGTGGTAGGCATCCTGCCCCCCTGGGTGAGGGTGGTAGTAGTGGTAGGCATCCTGCCCCCCTGGGTGAGGGTGGTAGTAGTGGTGGGCATCCTGCCCCCTGGGTGAGGGTGGTAGTAGTGGTAGGCATCCTGCCCCCCTGGGTGAGGGTGGTAGTAGTGGTAAGCATCCTGCCCCCTGGCTAAGGGTGGTAGTAGTGGTAGGCATCCTGCCCCCCTGGGTGAGGGTGGTAGTAGTGGTGGGCATCCTGCCCCCTGGGTGAGGGTGGTAGTAGTGGTAGGCATCCTGCCCCCTGGGTGAGGGTGGTAGTAGTGGTGGGCATCCTGCCCCCTGGGTGAGGGTGGTAGTAGTGGTAGGCATCCTGCCCCCTGGGTGAGGGTGGTAGTAGTGGTAAGCATCCTGCCCCCTGGCTAAGGGTGGTAGTAGTGGTAGGCATCCTGCCCCCCTGGGTGAGGGTGGTAGTAGTGGTGGGCATCCTGCCCCCTGGGTGAGGGTGGTAGTAGTGGTAGGCATCCTGCCCCCTGGGTGAGGGTGGTAGTAGTGGTAAGCATCCTGCCCCCTGGCTAAGGGTGGTAGTAGTGGTAGGCATCCTGCCCCCTGGGTGAGGGTGGTAGTAGTGGTGGGCATCCTGCCCCCTGGGTGAGGGTGGTAGTAGTGGTAGGCATCCTGCCCCCCTGGGTGAGGGTGGTTGTGGTGGTAGGCATCATGCCACCCCTGGGTAGGGGTGGTGGTGCGCATTCAGGCCCCTGTGTGCATATGTGGCATTGGTGATGGGCATCCCGCCCCTATGGTGCTGCTGTTGCTGGTGTAAGTATATTCTGCATCCCGTGTGTGTGTGTGTGATGTGTCGTGTACGTGTTGTATGTGTTTTGTGGTTGGTGTCTGGCTTACCTTCTGCGCCGTACGCGTCCGTGCCTGTTCCGGTAGTAAATGTAGAATATTGGTATGATCGGGACGAAGGGATTCATGGTTGGTTCGTGTCGTTCGTCCTTCTCGTTGCTTCGCGTCGTCCTCGTCGCTTCGCCTCGTCCTCGTCGCTTCGCGTCGTCCTCGTCGCTGGCGTGTTCGCCTCGTAGCCGTGGATCGTGTTGTGGCGCGAATCGGAGCTTATGTGTGCCTCTCCCGGATGCTTTGACGTGCCGTGCGTAGCGACGGGTTCGGGCGCGTACGGAAAGCGCATCGTACTTGTCCGGCCGGACGGGGCTGCATTTTTCCTTCCGTGCGACTCGATTCGGCGTTTCCGGATTCGCCTCGGTCGGAGAACAGGACCTGGTTTGGGTGAGTACGGCTCGGCCGGATTTTTGCTGTTGTGCGCATCGTACTTGCTCGTTCGGTGTGCTGTACGGATCGGTCGGGAAACAGGCTTTCGCATGGCTTTTTTCCCGACCGAATGGTATTGGGTGCGCCTCCGACCGAGATCGGAATCGGCCCCTCAGTTGTGGACATTCCCTCGCAGCTCCTGGAGGGCGCTCGTGCTCAGCAGCAGATCCCTATTTTTGGAATTTCTGAACGCCATTGTACACGCAGTGCAGGCTCGCATCGTCTTCTGCTCTGTCCTCAGAGATGCTATGATGAGTGTCAGGAGGTCGTATTCCTTTAGCTGGGTCAGCTGCGAAGCAGAACCTGGGGGAGTATGAAATAACTGTAGCAACAAAACAGGAACAAAAATCAGCGTGTCGACAAACTTCCTACTGGCGTTTAAGACGGAAGTGTGTGATCAAAAATACAGTGCCACGCAGCTCAAGCATGGGTATGAAGACGTGCACGATGGAGATGCAATGCCCAGCAGGCTGGCAATTTGCAGAATCAGTGAGCATCGAACTGCATCTCCCCCTTGGAGACGTGATGCGGCTGCCACAACAGGTGCGGGTAGACATATAACACACATTTAGAGACATAATTAAAATGTTACCGTAATGCCCTTTCTGCGTCCGTCTGTTAACAACCTGCTCTAAATTTGCTACTCCGAGGGTATGAAACCCACATTAAAAGCAGAACACAAAGTCTTGCGGTAATGGCTACTAAACAGATGTGAAAGCGAAAGCCATTAAACTTAAATGAAAGCGGGTGCCGTGCTTGCGCTATACACATCAAAGCATCCTAAAAACTAGCCTAGAAGAAAGAGCTTGGCCACAACAACAAGCACGGAATAGAAACCGCGCGCGCACCACAGAGGAGCTGAACGCAAAACCAGTGGTGCGCGCGCACCACAGAGGAGGGGGGGAGGGAGCGCGCCAGCGGCAGCGAGACGAACGCGCGCTGCTGTGCGTGCTGGCCACCGACGGGAATGGGCGGAGCAAAGGCGGGACATGCGCCCGCCTTTGCCCAATTGCGTGCTGTCTTTCTTAAAAAGATGCACGCAAAGCCCAATAGCCGGGGGGGAAAACGAATCGCACACGCACGAGCGTGTGCGATTCCTAGGTCAGTTTTTAAACCCCATTCAAGAGGTCTCGCGCTGCGCGAGCAGTTCTGCACACTGCAACGCTAGGTGCGAGACCTAAAAATCACAGCATAGTTTGGAGAGGCTATCAAATCAAAAGAGAGTATTTCTCTGTGATCATCAAAATGACCTGCAGAGGAAGTGAAGTCTCCTTAACAACTCCTGAGACTAGTGGTGTACCATCAACTTTCAGTATAGGATGCCAATGCACTTCCATCTTTTCTCTTTAGCAGATGTTGGGGGTCGTGGCTCAGTTTATTGTTCTAGGCATCTTCTCTTGTCTTTTTGCCCTTTTGGTGCTTCTGTGCTTCTCTGACATAAGGTCTGACTTAGGGTTTGGTGATGGGTGCTCCGTCACAAATGTGACAGATATTCTGTTTGTTTTATTAGAAACTGCATTAGGATATAATTCATTTATGATAAAGGGGACGGAATATCTGTCTCATTTTTGAGGGAGTTCTCATCCACCTAACTCTACATCAGGCCCTTGCTCATGCCTTATTAATAGCAGGGTACCATACGTAATAGGAATTGTGAAAATGAGAGCCTCTACTTGTTGCTGATGTTCTTTCAACAGCCACAGCAGAAATTGACCTTGCTTCAGTGGATCTGCACCCAAAATTCAGAAATGTCTATACAGATATTGGGGCTGGTCCACATAGGTAAATTACACTGCACATAAAAGGACCTATCTTTTTATGTGTAGAGGCTCTGCACTCGTAAAGATACTACTCGTAAATCCCTTTGCGAATGGCAAACAATCGTAAACTTATACAAAAGTGTAAATTTACCTTTGTGAATCAGGCCTGTGTGTTTCTCGAAAAGTCTCTGGGGTGTGGATTTCTTTAACTATGCCAATAAAGTTGATAAGATTTTTCTTCCTTTCCTCAAACGCTGTTTAGAGAAGAATAACTTTTGCAACAGCTGGGGCTGCAGTTTTGAGCTTGAATTAGGCTGATTCTTTGCACACTATTCAGTCTATCTCTTCAACTTTCAACTAATTAGTACCAACTGCATCTCACTGTTGGGTGTTGCAAAAGCTGGAATTAGTTCCAAAAACGTGCACAGATAGGTTTTGGAAGGAACTCTATAATGTCAATGGCTATGCCTATCAGGCCCAGAGAGCCTCCATCTACGTTAAGGAGCAGAAGAGGGAATACTACAATCAGGTCGCCCTCCACTCAAAAGCAAACAATATACTGAATAGACCTGACTGCTTAGGACATACTACAACTCATTCAAATCTTGGGGGCAGGATACTAATGTCTCCGCCCAACCGCTGGCTTTTATCAATTGCCAGCCGTGTCCAATCCTAAATGTCCAAAAGCTTTTTATATACGTTTCTCAGTCCACCCCATTTGTACCCCCACTTGAAGGTGTGTACAAAGAAAGAAAAAATGTGTGAAAAGGTAAGAAAGTACCTCACGTAAGCATCACCAAGGTAGCTGCTGGTAGGTACTCACCAGTTTGCTCATGTTTCTCATCATCGGTGACTTTCTTGCCCGTGAAAGAAAAGATCCAGTGTCTAATATAAAATGAAAATAGGAAGTGAAGAAAAGATACAAAGAAAGTTTGCACAGAAAAGTGCTAGTGTCAAACTAGACCCATGGTATTGGAAAGCGTACCCACATTTCTCCAAACTAAAAATGAGTTGTGACTCACATGCACATGACCCTACTTTATTCAATGCTATGAGCCCACTCAAGATTAAAAGACGAACTGCATGTTATAGACCACTTTAGGATAGGCAAACATGTTTCATTGCCTTAATTCCGTTTGGAGAAATGTGGGAACCGCCTATCCCAAGCCAGCACCTCTGCTCTATAAAGGGCTTGCGAAATTAGCTTACCCTGTATAACTTTACTTAGTGGCTCAAAGATATAGCTACCAAACTCACGCTAAAACCTTTTCACCCCACTCACTACTGTAGATAGAACAAGTCTCCAGGAAGCCATTTGTTTGTCCCATCTCAAATCATCTGAAAAGGTTAGACCCAGATACTTATACTCTCTAACTAGCTCTAATCATACGTTACCTAGGAACCCAAGCAAATTTCCTTTTCCTCCTATCAAAAAACATTGTTTTTGTCTTGTCAACATTTATTGTTCATTTGTTTTCAAGACAATAAGCATTTAGGGCATTTAGTTTCTGTTGCAGTCCTATAGGCATGTGACCCATCACCACCTGATCATCTGCGTACATGAGGCAACTAATGTGCCTACCTCCAACATTTGGAGAATAACTATGCGTATCGCGTAACGTCTGGGGGAGGTCTGCAATGAACAGAGTAAGCAGCAGGGGTGCAAAAACCCACCACAGTCGTAAGTCGTTCTTAACCGGAATTTTCCTAATCCAGCTTCCACGCCCATCGAGGTCAATCTGGACCCAGTTACCACTATGGTACTTCATTACCAGGCCCAACAGGGCTCCAGATATCTTCCACTGCTGTAGTTTACGCCAAAGTGTATCTCTGTCCACCCTGTCGAAAGCTGCTCTGAAGTAAACGAAGCAGCAGCAAAGGCCACCTACCGACTCCTTTGACTTCCTTGTGACTCCCCACAAAGTGAAACAGTGATCCATCATAGAATGTTTCTGCCTAAAGCCACCTTGCTCCACTGGGATCAATCCAGCATCGAAAGCACAGGCCGCTAGATGTTTTAACAATGCTTGGGCATAGAGTTTGGACTGGATATAAAGAGAAATCAGACGATAATTAGAAGGCTGATACATTTTGCCATTTTTATGAATGAGCTTCACTGTAGCTCCTTTCCAAGACTCTGGGAAGGAACCAGTTAATATTACCCATTGCAAAAACCTTCTATAAATGAATCCCCATTTCCTTGGGTCTTTTTTGTATATCACAGATGAAAGTCCATCTGGACCACCTGCCCTAGTGGCTTTCATATTGCAAACTATTTCCGACAGGATTACTGCTGTCTGCGCATTAGCAATCACTTCAGTATCCAATTCAGAGCTGGCATGCACCACTAACATATTCTCAGGGCTTCCACCCCTATGTAAAGAGGAGATAAAAGCAAACCACTCTTCCTAGCTCATTTGGGCCTCAAGAGAAGATGGCAACGATAAGGTTACAGAGTTCACTAGTAGCCAAAACCTTTTACTATCCCTGTCAACCATGGTAGCTAATATTGCCTCCCAGTTTAACCTACAGACCTCTCTCTTTCTATGAGCGCATAAATTCAGATAAGAAGTTTTTGAGGCCATCATTACTGTTCTTAGACTGGTATCACTTGGATTTAGCTTTGAGTGGCGGCGACTCCCATTTGCCACCCTTCTACCCTTCCAACATTCATTGTCGAGCCAGGAATTCCCCTTGACTCTTAGACTATTAGTTAGGTGTGGACCCACTTTTGCTAGCTTAAACTGGGCTAGTAATTGCTCCATTAACCTGCAATACCAACCCAGTGCATCTTGGCCTACTTCTAAGTCAAAAGGTTCAAATTCGACTAAACAAAGGGTTAGCAATACATCGTCTGTAATCTGAACTCTAATTCTCTTGTGGTAAACAACCTCCAAGGGAGTGGTGGCATTTGGACGTGGTGAAAAGGCCTCTTTAAACGCCAAGCTAAGGGCAAAATTATCACTGGGCCCCATACCTAGGACTCTAAAATGTTCCACCCGGAGGAACTGGTGAACTGGAACCATCACATAATCAATAGGCAATTTACTATTAACATATTTAAATGTTTTCCAAGATGGAATATCATCATGGCACCTACCATTTACATTGATCAGATTCAATTCAACTAAACAATGCAGAAGCCTCACATCTCCTTCCCGGGGCTTTCAGAGAAAATGCATTCTGGGATATTTAGTGCTAAACACAATGCTTTCATTACCTCATCAAACTCTTTGAAAACTTATTTTTCATTTTAATCACCACTACCACCAACAAAGCATCTGAGAAGTCACAAAACAATGTTGTGCATCTTTCAGCAGCTTACACTCTAAAAGAGGGCCAGTTGGCGGTAGATAAACATTAAGACATATCATTTGCTTAGACCCCTCCGTATTGGTGTACAAGTCGATTAGGCAAGCAAGGACCCATATGAAAGTAGTTGGATCTTTGTTATCTTCCTCCCACAGTGGACTGAGACCAATGTGAGCAATCCATCCACTGCTCTTCCGCTCGACGAGGCCTCAGCATTTGAACTATGGCAACAAACCCCTCCACTATGGGGCACTCCAGCAGCCAGGTTTCCTGGAGGAATAAAATGGAATAATTAGTCAAAATCTCTCAATGATTTTCCATTTCTATAAATGTTTTGAATCAATGAATGTTCAATACCAGGACACAACCTGGCTGAGGATTCCGTGTCTCCTTCTAATCAATCTCATCTGCCCCTCCACCACTCCACGGTGTAAGGTAACGATCCTGAGTGTTTTTGAAGGAGTAACTCGCCCTTCCCAGGGGGACATGCCCCAAGTACTGTGGTCACTTTCCCTCTTTGACTCATCAAACTGCCAATGGTGGCACATATTTCGATTCCTTAAACCCAGGGCTCTATCATTGGAGAGAGTTATAGTAACTATTCTTTCTTGCAAACCATCATATTCCCATCCAATCTCTGTTTTACACCTAGAGGCCTAGCAAAATAGACCTGGTTCTGTTTTAACCCACCATGATCACATAGAAATGGGAATAACTGCATTTCCTCATTTTCTTCACAGTGATTAATGCTGTTTGACGCCAGGGCTGGAGCCGCATTTTCCGCTAGGTTCTTCATCTCCTGTGAGGTAAACAAAACTCTGGTTACCTCTTCTCCTGTGACCGCCCTAAAGCGAGCCAATGCCAAGTCCTTTGAAGAAATATTCCTTAATCTTTTAATGCTGGCAAATACATTCAGCAGTTTAGACCTTTTGAGGGGTTGGCTAACTGTCTGCCTCCTGCTCGTTCTAGATTGTACCTTTAGGAATAACATCGAAGGTCTCATCTGCTTATGATCTTCTCCAACCTGAACTAAGGCAACACTAGTAGGATCTGCTAAAAGATTCTCTTTTAGCAGACTCAGTACATCGACCTTCCAAGTTAGGAGACGATCTCCCCCTAAGGCCTTTGGTGTTTTTGGCATTCCTAATATTCCTAAAATGTGTGCTGTTTTTACCCCCAGAAACCTCATTTATAGCAGCTGTGTATTACTTGCTTTTCCTTCTCCCATTCCCCAAACACTTTGCTTGGGTCTCCAGAACTTTCTTGCCAGATTGCCCCTCAGTAGCAAGTTGTTGTTTTTTACGTTTGCTTTTTTTCCCCTATTAGGGGGAGCCCTTAAGGTTGAGGATTTAATGGGGTGACTAGGAGGGGCTATATATTACATGATTTCAAACTGTCCTTACAATTTCTACCATCTCTCCTTTCTTGATCTCTCTTACTCCCCTCTGACCACAGTGAAGCAACACTACACCTAGATAGAACCCTTTTTTCCAAATATACTTCCGCTTCTCAAACCTAGATAGGGATATCTTGAAACAAAGATCCTACCATTTACATCAGTGGGGAGGTGTACCTCATCTTGGGGGATGGACAAAGGGCCAGGTATGGAAATTACACCCCTTTGATCTTCTCTCAGTGGACACATCTTTAGCTACATCCTTTAGTGATTTACTAACGGTTTCAAGCAGTTGGATATGCTTAACATTTTGAGTGTTATTCAAGACAGAGCTTTTAACATTCCCTGGAAAGTTACTTGCATTAGAGAAAGAACATTCAACATTGGCAGAACTTGGGCAAAATCAGAAACATTTCCCAGGGAGTTAATCTCTTTTGGTAGTTCATGTTTGTCTTGTCTTCATCAGTCCCCCTCAAGGGTCCAACAGTGGATTCCTCAAACTCTTCGTGCTCAGCAAAAGATATACATTCATGCTGCAAACTGCTTACTGATTCAATTAATGCTGTACCTATCCTGGCTCCTTTCACAAGTATTGGGGACGATGAAGGTCTTGGGGGTCTAGCTCCAGGAAACCCTCTCTGGGCTTGACCCCCTCCCTTAAATTGGATAGACCTCACAAATCCAGGCTCCCTGAACCTTGAACAAAACATTCATGCAAGGGACTTAAATGATCTACATCAATCATCTTAACCTTTGGCGAGATAGCAACATCAAAATAACCTAGTGGACAAACATCTCCTGAAAGTTGGCTTATAGCTAGAGCACCTAGGAGCGGAGATATAACAAATACGAGGATCCAAGTATCTTTCCAAGTAGTACTTTAATATTCAGCACAGCAACAGGAACTGGACTGGTCAACACGAAGGTCCAGTGCAACTGACTCTCCAGCTGAACCACAATACAATTCCAAATGGAATTGGAATGAAGAACATAACATGCACAGTGATAGATGAGGTAATGATAAAGCAGGGAATCTAATGCGGTGCATGTGAGGATGTAACACATCTCCCTTATATGAGAAAGTAAAAACAATAAGGATGGAAAGGGAAGAAGAGGAAAAGAAAGACAAGAACAGTGGTACAGCTATCTTACAAAATCATACAATTTCAACGGTAACTGTCTAATGCGACAGGAATCCTTTACCCTGGAAGCAACAGTATTACCATTACAATTTTTTGCATCAGTAACATTTAACGGTTCAAACCGTGAACTGGTGGCCATATCCTGACTCGTCCTGTGAACAGTATTCTCCATTCTAATACGAGAATTATTACTAGAATCATCAATCACATTAGAACCACAGGAACCATCAGGACATTTAGCAATCCGTTTTACATTCCACAACTTGCCATCTTGCGTGATAACACTGTTTTCAAAAACCTTGATGATCTTTATGGCTTTACTAAATCTATTTGAACATTTGCTAATGAGCCCAGGTTTCTTGATTCTCACCCAATCTCCAACCTTAAAATCATGAATCTTAGTTTTCCACTTATTGTCATACCACAGCTTAGTTTTACCCTGTTTGGTTTTCACTCTTACTGCAGTTCTGTGAACCATTTTCTCCAACATTTCATTTTTCTTGTATTTCTCCTTAAACCACCAGGGACATATTTTGGATGCAGGATCTCTTTCTTTCAACAAACGAAAAGGACTAACTTCAGTGACCGTATGTGGGGTAATGCGATATAACTATAATCTTTCCCTTAGTAGATTTTTCCAATCACCCCCAACTTCGTGACATCAGAAATGTAACCCTTCAAAACCCGGTCGAACCGCTCAACCTGACCATTTTCATGTGGTTCATAAAGAGACGTGGTAACATGTCTGATGTTGTGACATTTCAGA
Source organism: Calotriton arnoldi (assembly GCA_963921515.1). Classification (NCBI taxonomy): domain Eukaryota; kingdom Metazoa; phylum Chordata; class Amphibia; order Caudata; family Salamandridae; genus Calotriton; species Calotriton arnoldi. The sequence goes on along the minus strand of CAWUFW010024036.1, from coordinate 851 downwards.
AACTCCTCCATTTCATTGGAAATAAGCTGCACACCATTTTCAGTAACGAGAATTGATGAACAACCTTCCCTCGCAAATATTTCTTTGAAAAATTCCATAACCGTGTTGGTAGTTGAGTGTGGGACAAACTTAACCTCAGGCCACTTTGAATGATAATCCACAAGTACCAAAGCATACCGTGAATCATATGGTAAACACATCAACGGACCAGAAATATCAAAAGCTATTTTCTTCCATGGTTCATCAGGCCACTCAGAACTCTTAAGTGGAGGTACATTAACTCTCAACATTTTTTCGCTCGATATACAAACATCACATTTTCTGACAGTGCGGTCAACCATGCGATCCATTCCTGGCCACCAAAAGTAATTTCTTACAAGACGTTTCATGGCTGACATACCCGGATGCGATTTATGAGCCAATTGCAAAATTAAGTCTTGCACACCACTGGGTGGCAAGCATTTACCACCTTTATACATGAGTTTACCATCAAATTCTAACTCATCCGCAACCTTAAACATGGGCATAACTTCTTCACTTATGTCTTTATTCTTGGGCCAACCCTCCAAAATGTATTGTTTAACCTATTGTACATTGTAGCTGTGTACCGGACGCCCAATTGCCACCAGTTTGACCTACCTCTGTGGCTCAGGAGACGAAGGAGTGGACCTGGTCTGGAGCGGGAGTCTGAACTACACTCCCCAGGGTCCTTTGCGCCGTCGCGCATCCACCAGCATCACCGGAGCGCCAGGAGGCGCCGTTAAAAGTTCACAGGGGCTCCCGCAGCGGGGGACGCGCACGGTCGTGCCCGGGCCAAGGGCGGGCCCGTCTGCGCCCGTCAGAGGCCGAAG